>CAUYQG010101502.1:0-20166 GCA_963574415.1 Tarsius wallacei
GGTAGCGCACGCCTGTAATTCCGGCTACTTGGAAGGCTGAGGCGGAAGGATCGCCGGAGCCCAGCAGGTTGAGGCTGCGGTGGCCGGGAGCGGCCACTGCACTCCAGTCTGGGCGACTGAGTGAGACTCCAACTCAAAAAAGAAAAAAAGAAAAAAAGAAAATATAACACAAGGATATATTGGCAGTATTTTAAACCAACAAATAATATACAGGGTATTTCTACAAATCAAGCAAAAAAAGATGGCAACACCAATAGAAATCTGGGCTGGGCGCAGTAGCTCAGCCTGTAATCCCAGCACTTTGAGAGGCAGAGGCAATAGGACTGCCTGAGCCCGGGGAGCGGGGGGTTCAAGACCAGCCTGGGCAACTTGGTGAGACCTCTTCTCTACAATAAGTCATAAAAACTAGCTGGGCATGGTGGTGTGCATGTAGTTCCAGATACTTGGAAGGCTGAGGTGGAAGGACTGCCTAAATCCAGCAGGTCGAGGCTGTGGTGGCCGTGAGTGTGCCACTGGACTCCAGCCTGGGCGACAAGAGTGAGACTCCAACTCAAAAAAAAGAAAAAAGAAAAAGAAAGGAAATCTGGCCAAAACATATAAACTCAAAAGGCTGATAGACATGTGAAGAAATGCTCAAATTCATGAGTGATTATGGAAATGCAAATTAAAATGAGATATCAAAATATTAAATGAGACGTGAAACAAATAAACTATTTAAAGGAGATATACTCCATTAGACTGGCAAATGTAAGAAAGCTGTATCATCAAGTCTTAGTGGAGACATGAGGATAGTCTAGTCACCACAACTGGAAACATCGACTGGTATAGCCATCTGAGAGCAGTCTGGCATTACTGAATTAAATTAAGCACACACATACTCTATACACCAGCAATTCCACTCTTGGGGGTATGTGTGTGTCTCAAACAGACAATGGAGGATTCATTACAATGTTGCTTGAGATAGCAGGGAGTTGGAAGTAACCTGGGTGTCAGTTATCAGGAGAAAGAATCGATGAAATGTGGTGCATAGACATCATAGTGCACTGTCAGCAGTTAGAAGCAATTAATCACAAGTAGCAAAATAAGAAAGTTTTTTAAACAACGCTGAATGAAAAAGGAGAAAAAGAATGGAATTCATGCCATTTATGTAATATCATTTATGCAAATTAAGATGACAACAAGATTAAAATCATAAGACATATTTTGGAAGCACATACACAAGGAGGCAAACATTGAATATATTAGAATGGTTACTCATCGAGTACGGAAAGGAGCAGAAATAAAAGAGAGTGCCAGGTGCAGTGGCCCACGCCTGCAATCCCAGCCCTTTGGGAAGCCAAAGTGGAAGGACTGCTTGAGAAAAGGAGTTCGAGACTAGCCTGAGCAACATAGAGAGACCTCATCTGTACAAAAATAATTTAAAAAAAATTAGCCAGGCATGGTGGCACATGTCTGTATTCCTAGCTACTCAGGAGATTGAGGCTGCAGTGAGCCATGATTGTGCCATTGCACTCCAGTCTGGCAGACAGAGTGAGACTCTGATTCAAAAAACAATAATAAAATAAAACAAAAGGAAACACAAGCCAGGCATGGTGGCTCATACCTGTAATCACAGCACTTTGGGAGGTGGAGGCAAGAGGACTGCCTGAGTCCAGGGGTTCTAGACAAGCCTGGGCAACTTGGCGAGACCTTGTCTTTACAATAAATAAAAAAAATAACTGGGTGTGGTAGTGCGTGCCTGTGGTTCCAGCTACTTGGAAGGCTGAGGTGGAAGGACCACCTGAGCCCAGCAGGTTGTTGAGGATGCAGTAGGTATGATTGTGCCACTGCATTCCAGCCTGGGTGACAGAGTGAGACTCCTACTCAAAAAAAAAAAAAAGATAAGTAAATAAAAGGGAACACAAGTAAACCAGATAGAGACTGCAAGCAGACCATGTTGGTAATGTGTCATGAAATAAGGACTACGTTTAATGCAACCCTCTGCCCCTGAGGACCAAAAAAAAAAAAGATGTTGAGAAATGCATTAGTGATGGATTAATATAAAAAAACTTTCAGGCTCAAAAATTCATCTGACCCATCCAGCCTTCAGAGAAAAAAATAACCTTCATGGCCATTAACCCCAGATTCAATTGCTTAGACGTGCAAATTATTAATGACCAGAGGGAAACTCCTTTGATACACTATGACTCTATCAAAACTGGTCAACAATCCAATTAACTGTGCTATGAATGATGAATCTCTATCAACACATGCTTCTGCCAGAGTAGAAAGAGCAAGGGCTTTGGTCAGAATTAAGTTCAAATCCTATCTGAGGCACTCAACACCTCTGATTCCTTAGACCAACGACTGAAACTCTATGAATTGCAGACTTCTTTTCTGTAAAATGGGGTTGCTATCTTAAAAGTGGATGTTACCTAAAAAGGCCTGGGACACAGGGATCCAAATAACATTAGGAGAAAAAAAAAAACAATGATTTTGTTTCCATGATTTAGTTCTGTTGAGGTTTTGGACTAGTGTTAAGTTGGTGGCAAAGCTACTCTTTCCTTCTCAATTTTGATTTGTGGAAAACTGAGACTTGTGAAAGAAAGCCAAGTATGCCTCAAGATGGCATGAAGAAATGCCACAGAACCTTCCGATGGGAAGCACTCGGGGAGGGGACTGGCATCACTCTCCCCAGGGTCTCTAGTTACTCATCACAAAGAGTCCTGGGAACAACTTTTGCAGGTACAGAGGAATACCACCGGGATCAAGTGTTTGTCCCATGGAATGCAGCCACTGAGGCAGCTTTTATAATGATGTGTCAGTCAAGTGGGAAATCCAAACCCCTTCTGTAGTTTCTGTTGGAGAAAATAAAAAAGTCCTAGAGATGGATGATTGCATAATGCGAATGAACTCAACACTGAACAATACACTTAGAAATGGTTACAAGAGTAACTTTGCTAATGTACATTTTACCACAATTTTTAAAAAACCCTATCAACGGCTTAAAATATTGCGTCCCTTATCACAATTCCTCTAAAGGACCAAGTTATAGACTTATTCGACTTTTTGAAACAAGCAGCTTTATTTTTCTGGTCAACTTTTTTTTTAAAAGATACTACTAATCCCATTTATTCAATGAACTAATACTGAATCCAAATTCATGTCAGCTTGTGATACAAAGGGAAGATAATACTGAATTTATTTCCAAGTGCCTCGAAATCTACCATTGAAGATAGCATACACAGGACAAGTTATAATTCACAGCGATAAGAGCTATAAGAAAAATACCAGCAGATGAAGTCACAAAGCACAAAAATGAAACAAAAACATAAACAACTAGTGTCTGCAAACTACCCTGAATATTGTAATATTCTATCCTACTCTCAGTCTATGGGTCTGCTACACCCTACTACTACACAACTCCAAAGCCTCATTTAGTTGACATCTCCAATAATCTCACACCCAGCTTGTTCTGACTTTATTTGGGTAAACACAAATAAGTTATGCAGCTATCCTTAACTTTTTTGTAGTTTTCCCTTTTGTGGGAGAACGGGATAAGTTCAACAGAATAAAGTTCAACAATGAAAAATAACAAACCCTGAAACATTAAAGAATACGGCATACTTGCATAGTCATGATATTTTATGAACCATTTATTGGGGATGTGATAAGTTGCAGAAACTATGATAAATTTTTCAATAACTTTTCTCCCTCCCTGTTAAAAACCACCCTATTGGGTAAGAACTGTCATCTCTGCATGTGGGAAATGAGCTGATGTGTGAGTTAACTTGCCAGTGATCACACAGCTAGTAACTAATAGAATAAGGATGAAAACCCAGTTTGTTTTCACAGGACCATCTGAAGTATCCTTTTAGATGTCTTATTTTCCTCTCATCCCTCCCCTACAACACAAATCCCATGAGATTCCTTGTCTGTCCAGTTCACTGTGTCTCTGGCACCCACAACAGTGCCTGGCATATATGAAGTGGCAGGAAGCCAAAGCAAAGCAAGTGATTTCTTTTTTTTTTTTTTTTTGAGTTGGAGTCTCACTCTTGTCACCCAGGCTGGAGTGCAGTGGCACGGTCACGGCCACAGCAGCCTCAGCCTGCTGGGCTCAGGCGATCCTTCCGTCTCAGACTTCCAAGTAGCTGGAACTACAAGCATGCGCCACCATGCCTGGCTAACTTTTTGATTTATTGTAGAGACGAGGTCTCATCGAATTGCCCAGGCTGGTCTCAAACCCCCGGGGGCTCAGGCAATCCTCTCGCCTCGGCCTCCCAAGGTGCTAGGATTACAGGCTGAGCCACCATGACCGGCCAGCAAGTGATTTCTAAGATCCTCTTCAATTGCCATGCCACACTTTTCCAACACTGCCCCAAGCAATGCTACATCAAAGCGATTGGAGACCTAAAAGCTTTAGACACATACAATTTTTTTCCCCAAAGACAATGCATCCTTTCAATTAAAAGAAGCAAAACTATTTCCTCTTTAGATTTGTATTCAAAATCCATTAAAATGACTAGAAAAACAAATGACCATGAATACATTATCTTTTAAAACCCACTCTATTGAACTGAACAAACTTGAAAGCAAAAAGGCTTCCAGGTCATCATTTTTTTCTCCGTGCCTTCTAAAACAGAAAGTGTAACTCAGATTAAAGTGCTGATGCCCCATTACATACATGCTTCAGCTGAATTTCTGTTATTAACATTTTTCAGGTCTCAAAAGTTGAGTTATTCTACCATTTTTATTTAGATTCCTAGCTAGAAGGGATTTAAAAGATAATTTTGGATAATTAATTGCTATGTTTTCACCATATGATGAAACCAGAGACTTTGAATTCAAGCAAAACTAAGAAATCATGATTATAGGCTCATGCCTATAATCCCAGCACCCTGGAAGGCTGAGGTGAGAAGATTGCCTGAGCCCAAGGGTTCAAAACCTGCCTGGGCAACTTGGCGAGACCTCGTCTCTACAATAAATCAAAAAATTAGCAAGGCATGGTGGTACATGCCTGTAGTTCCGGCTACTTGGAAGGTTGAGGTGGGAGGATCGCCTGAGCCCAGCAGGCCGAGGCTGCGGTGGTTGTAAGCGTGCCACTGCACTCCAGCCTGGGTGACAGAGTGAGACTCTGACTGAAAAAAAAAAAAAAAAAAGTTACCTCTTCTTACAGTTCCCCTCACCACCCTCAGACTCCATATGATTAAAAAAACAAAAACAAAAACAGACATATAGAGAGCTCCTATAAGGTAAGGAAGCTAATTTACAGCTAGAAACTAAAGTCTGCTATAGCATGTAGTTCAATTCTTTCCCTATCAAATCATGTAAAATATCTCTCCAATCTCATTTTAAAAGAAAAAAAAAAGCCGGGCTCGGTGGCGCAGCCTGTAATCCCACGCTTTGGGAGGCTGAGGTGAGTGAATTGCCTGAGTCTATGGGTTCGAGACCTGCCTGGGCAAGCAAGACCTCATCTCTACAATAAATCAAAAAAATTACCCAGGTGTGGCAGCGCGCGCCTGTAGTTCCAGCTACCTGGAAGGCTGAGGCAGAAGGATCGCCGGAGCCCAGCAGGTCGAGGCTGCGGTGGCCGGGAGCGGCCACTGCACTCCAGTCTGGGCAACAAAGTGAGACTCCAACTCAAAAAAAAAGAAAAGAAAAGAAAAGAAAAGAAAAGAAAAGAAAAAGGCAGCCGGGCATGGTGGCGTGTGTCTGTAGTTCCAGCTACTTGGAAAGCTGAGGCGGAAGGTTCACCTGAGCCCAGCAAGTTAAGGCTGCAGTGACCAGGAGCGTGCCACTGCACTCCAGCCAGGGCGACAAGAGTGAGATTCCAACTCAAAAAAAAAAAAGACTTTAAATTCTTCTTCAGTTTAAGACACACTCTTTCGACTCTGCATGTTGTCACACCTTCTTGCAGGAAGGAAACAATTCAGTTTCCTGTGTCACTGATTCCTCTTCATAAATACTCCAGGAGAGTTGACTGATACCCAGAGAAGCGAGGAGATTTAGCCAGTGTTGGGGTCAGGTCTGCTGAATCCAAGCACAGTGACCTTACTCATCACACCACAGCTATCTTGGGTGGTAGAATCTTAAATAATAAGAGGTTCCCTCGAGGGAGCTGAACGAATGATTCCCAGGCTTCATTTCCTCAGATATCTGTCAGCCTTAGATTGACTGCAAGGCTGGCTACCGTCAGGGTTCAGAACACAAACCCCAAAATACGGTATTCTGGCTTACTGAGTATCTTACGCTGACGGGAACAGAGAAAACTGCAGAAGCAGAAAGCTCTCTTCTGACCTTCTCCTGCCTCCTTCTCTCCTCAGGAAGCCACGGAAACTAGAATTCCCCTCTCTCCTTCTCCCCTGAAGCAGGCCATCAAGCATAGGAAGGTCACTCTGACCCTCTCCCCTGCAGATTCTTATGTGACTGGTGTCTTGCCCTACTCCATAGAGAAGGAATGTCATAAGGATGCCAGGAAGAATCTGCACAAACAGGCCCTGCTGAGGTCCCCCCAGTTTCTTACCATTAAATCATACCCTTTGTCTTCCAATCATGCTTCTGCATGACTGCCCATAAAAATACACAGCTTTCCCTGGGTCTTTGGGTCTTCATTTCAGAAAGCTCCTGTGTCATGTAAAATTTTGGTTAAAAACATTTGTTATGCTTCTCTCTTGCTAATCTGTTTTTTGTTATAGGGGTCTTGGCTATGAACCTTGCAATGGGTGAGGAAAAGATATTACTTTCTCTCCCCTGCACTACCTAAAATATCACCCTTGGAGCTTATAAAAAAACCATGACTAGGCCTCACCAGCTGAGATTCTGAGCCAGAGAGTCTGGGGTAAAGATTAGGATCTCTCTTTGCAACAAAGTGCTCTGGTGATTCTTAGGGGCCATCAGGTTTGGAAACTACAGACTAATCTCCCATGCAATGAAGTGATTTTTTTCCACAGAGATTATGACAGTCAACCATAAAGTTCACAGAGACCAAATTTAAGGCAGCCTTTAAACATGCCTTCATAAATCTAATCTACTCTGGGCACAATCTCTGTTTCCACAATCATGCCTCAGGATTAACAAGCGCTGCGTTTTGCGACTGTATGACAGCTTCCTCTCCCTCTCCTTCCTGTCCTCCTGGGCTGCATTTCTCCCTCCAAAATCTCAGGGGTTTTGCAACCTCCATGGCGATAGCGTCTACCCAGTAGGCATAACAAAAGGTGAACTGGAATTTTCAGCAGGAGAAAGAAAACACATTGGTTATGTGGGTAGAGAAGCAGACCTGAGTTGCAATTTTTGACAAGTCAAGACGCGGCATGCCAGTTTTGTTTTTATTCAACATCTAAGCGAGAAATGGCCACGGCTGAGTCAGCACAAACTGTCCTGCAGCATCGGACATGTGGCTCCCCGGCAGGGGACTACCCCCCCTCCCCCTCACCGACTGGCATTTGCTCTAAGGGCTGCTGGGAGTTGTTTCCATGACAACCAATGAGTGGGAAGAGTATCAACGGGAAGAAAACGCTATACAGAGAATGGTTTTCTTAAAATTTAATCATTTTGATTTCACTGAAAATACATTTTAAAGAGGTGGGGTCAAGAGTGTTCTTTTACTTGAAGCCAATGGAATTCCTCCTTAAGATTAAACAACAACAATAAAAAATTCGAAGAACCTGCACCTGGCTTCCTATACACAAACACATACCACACATACACAAATTATAAAAGTACTTGTTTATGGCAACAAAATACCAAAAGTGTTATAAAGATCCAGAATCTTGCCATACATGATATTTCTGGAAAATATTTGTGATGAATAGTGAACAGCCAATCTTTATACTAGTTAATTTTTTTCTTTCTTTTTTTGGTGGCGGGGTGGTGGCAGGGGAGATAGGGGCAGGTATTGAACTCCTGGGCTCAAGTGATCCTCTTGCCTCAGCCTCCCAAGTAGCTGGGATTACAATTTTCTTTTTTTTTGGAAGCAGGATTTATTGAGAGGACAGAAAAGCTCCCACAGTGGGAGGGGGCCCAAGGGGGTTGCTGGGATAGCAATTTTATAAGTCCCTCATTCGAGAGGCGCCCTCTCTGTATCCAGAGAAAGGAACAATCTTATCTTTGAAGACACTGGGTCACAGAGAAGAAACTGACAAAACAGGCCTTGCTAAGTTCCCCCAGTTCATTCGCATTCCCTCATGTCACCTTTGCCAATCATACTTCTCCTTGACTACCCACTTCATCACAAACTTGCCATGAAAATATACAGGTTCACTCTTCTTTGAACTTCATTTCCTTATAAGGCTCCCATGTGGCATAAAGCTTACAGTAAATAAATCTGTATGCTTTTCTCTTGTTCATCTGTCTTTTGTTATAGGGGCCTCAGCCATGAACCTAAGATGGGAAGGAGAGTTATTTTTTTTCCCCTCCATTTTCACAATGTGTTAGTCAAGTGGCAGTAGTTCCTATTTCTAATAACCTAGATATCCTTCCATTTCTAAATAAAAACCAGAGATGAGGCGATAAGTAACCTACTTCTTCTGGCACAAGGCTTCATTCAAGTATCCCTGAATGAACATCAGACGAGAATAATGGGGAGACTAGAAGAAGGGAGAGGGGAAAGAGTCTTTCAACTCAGCTGAACAGTCATGCTTGTTTTAAACATGTATTTTCTGGCCCTGAAACAATGTTATCTGAAGAAAGGAATCCCAAGTTGCTCATAATTCTATATCAAAGCATCAATGCCTTTTCTTGTCCAAGAAAGCCAATAAGATTTCTCCATTATGGTCACAGAGTGTTTTCCCGTCATAATAGGATATCAGGTGTTGCTAAGTAACCGAGCCTTTCTTCGAAGAAACTTAATGCAAGTCACTGCCCAGTATTTTAATAGAAAATGTTCAACACACTGGAATAATGACTCAATACAATTGCAGAAGCATTTAGTTATTAATACCTGGTCTGTTTCCAAATATCAAAGAATATTATCACACAGAGAAAAAAATTTTAAAACACTTTTCTATACATTAAAAACAACCCTAATTTTAAAAATTGTTTATTTTTATTTTTATAGAGACAGGGTCTTGTTATATGTTGCCCAGGCCAGTCTTAACTCCTGGGCTCAAGTCATACTCCCACTCAGCCTTCCAAAGTGCTGGGATTATAGGTGTGAGTCACTGTGCCAAGTCTCTTTTTTTTAAACAATTCTTTTTTCATTGCTTACGATCTTAATTTTTTAAAAATCAGATATAATGAACATCTCAATCTAATTTTTCTTATGTAATCACTAACTTTTAATTCTCTGAGTTAGTACATTCAGATTTGTTAAGTAAAAATATATGAAAGAAAATTATAATCAGAAGAAACAGCAATGAAAATATCAAGTGAATGTCCAGATCAAAAAGAGAAAATAAGACAGTGGTGATTTTGGGGGAAGAGGGAAGAAGCAGTGAATCAGGGAAGGCACAAAGTTGACTTCTGTGCACTAGTAAGTTTTATTTCACTACCTCGGTGAGGTTACATGGGAATATGCTCTTTGTGAAAATTCAGCAAACCAGTTTCCTGTTTATTTACATTTATTATTATTATTTTTTTTAAGAGATAGAGTCTCACTGTGTGCCAGGCTAGGATGTAGTGACTATTCCCAGATATAATCTTAGTGTACTACAGCCTCAAACTCCTAGCCTCAAGGGATCCTCCTGCTTCAGCCTCCCAAGTAGCTGTCTATAGGTACATACTATTGCACCGGGCTATTAAATTTATTTTCTAAAAAGAGACATAAAATGTCATGTCAAGACCTTGTTTGAATTCTGATGTGAACAAACCAATTGTAAAATATATATTTTGAGACAATATAAAATTTTAATTATATATTGAAATACAAAGAAATATTGTTAGTTACATTAATGGTATTATATTCGCCTTTTTAAGAGATGCATATGCATGGATGAAATGATGATGTCTCGGAATGGTTCAAAATTTTCTGTGAAGAAAAAACGTAAGGGATAGGTGAAACAAAATAAAATCTTCATAATTATTGAATCTGGGAGAATTCACTGATTGTTTTCTTCATATTTGCAAATGTTTGAAAATTTTCACAACTAAAAGAAAACAAAACCAAACCTTCCAAGCCATCCTATTAGATATAACCACCCCATCTTAAAGATAATGAAACTGAGGCCAACAGAGGTTACGGAACTTGCCCAAACTGGAAGTTAGTAATTGACAAGACCTGGGTTTCAGGTTTGGGTCTCCTCACTTCAAATTCCGTAGGCTTACCCATGACACCAGGAAAATAAAGGAGCGTATTACCATTCCCATCGGGCAGAATAGCAGAAGGGAAGTCTAAAATCTTCCGCCGGCCTTTTGAATGTACAGTTTAAGGGGAGACATGAAGCATATAGAGGTAATCCCCGGAGCTGAGTCCAAGGAAGTTGAACTGGCAGCAGTATACATAGGATGACTTGAAGAGAGAAGAAAGATGAGACAGGAAGACCAAGAGGATGACCAGAAAAATAGACTGGTGGAGGAAAAAAAAATCAGAGGCAAAACTAGCATATGGTGGCAGAAATAATTTGAAAGACAACACCAAGAAGGCTTTTGAACTGTCTGGATATCTGAGGTTAAGGAAGGAGAAGGGTAACAAGGAAACTAAGGTCTGACCTTAGAGACACAGAGTGAAGCACAAAGCAGGCAGCAGGTTGGTTTGAATGGGCTGGCTTAGGCAATCCAGGATGGAGAGAGCTGCTGAGTGTGGCTTGGAGCTCAGGAACGAAGGAGGAAGAAGCCTGGAACTGCAGCCGGGACAGGGTGGCACAGAGTCTCCAAACTCTGGACAAGGCAGAGATGGTCGAAATGCTCTGAGCAGTATTTGAGGATCAATGATCACTAACAGTGGGAAGGAAAGCTCGGAGGGGAACAACAGGGAACCCTGACCATTTAGCAGGACTTTACTATGGAACCAAGAGGTACCGAAATGGGTATAAACTGGGCTAAGGGCATCACCTGGAAGAGATGAAATGAAACTCAAGGAGAAGGAGAAAAAAAGTAACAGCTGATTTTACTCCATTTATTCTTTTTTTTTTTTTTTGAGTTGGAGTCTCACTCCATCACCCAGGCTGGAGTGCAATGGCATACTCATGGCTACCCCAGCGTCCACCTGTTGGGCTCCGGCAATCCTGCCTCAGCCTTCCAAGTAGTCGGAACTACAGGTGCACACTACCATGCCTGACTAGTTTTCGATTTATTATAGAGACAAGATCTCGCCAAGTTGCCGGGCTGGTCTCAAACCCATGGGCTCAGGCAATCCCCTCACCTTGGTCTCCCAAAGTGCTGGGATTATAGGCTGAGCCGCCGAGCCTGATCCCATTTATTCATTTTTAAAAAAACAATCTGAATGCCAGTTTTGGACCAGCACATGCTACTTGCTAGGATTCATGGGTGAAAGAGACAGGAGCACAGGAACTTCCAAAGCGGATGGGGATCTTTCAGTCACATGACAAGAGATGGAGATTCAGCTTCTGCAATCAGTACATAAACTCTTAAGAATCACACTTAGCTTGGAGAGGAAAAGAAACCAGTCCAGAACGTTCGCCATTACAAGATCGTAGAGAAGTGCAATTCAGGGCAAATGAAGGGAAAAACTAAGAAATGGATCCACAACTCCAGAATCTCAGCTACTGCAGCACTTGGTCTGGGCTAGCCTCATCTCTCATTTCTACATGTCTCCTTCCAATTCCTTGCTTATTTCATGCCAGAGAATGGACCTTTCTGCAAAATTCCTCTGGTAAAGAGAGATGTGGCGTATATCTGAGGCAATCACTTAACAGGGAAAACACAGTTGGCAAATAATCAATCTACAAAGTTCAAATCTACTGACACCTTTAGGCTTAAAAAATAAAGTGGGCTGGGCTCAGTGGCTCAGCCTGTAATCCCAGCACTTTGGGAGGCCGAGGCAAGTGGATTGCCTGAGCCCGTGGGTTCAAGACCTGCCCGGGCAACTTGGCGAGACCTCATCTCTACAATAAATCAAAAATTAGCTGGGTGTGGTAGTGCGCGCCTGTAGTTCTGGCGAGGCGGAAGGATCGCCAGAGCCTAGCAGGTCGAGGCTGTGGTGGCCGGGAGCATGCCACTGCACTCCAGTCTGGGTGACAGAGTGAGACTCCAACTCAAAAAAATAAATAAATAAAGTGAAATTCATTTAGTCCAAGGGATGTTTACCTGCCCTAATTGTGAAAGATGATTGCACATGTACCCAGGTTCAACTATCTGTCAGGCCCACACTACCAGTATTGGTAGGAATGTCCTCTGAGGCCTTTCTTTGAGAGTGCTGTTAGACCCAAATTGATCTTTCCCAAAGTGTGATCCCTGGATCACCAGAGGTAGTCCTGTACAAAATACTGGTCTGGGCTTTATGTTGTATCTCCAACATCTAAATCTCTAGGGATGGGGCCATGTAGTGTCACCGTCTTTTTTTCTTTTTCCTTTTTTTTTTAAACAGATCTCTCTGTAATTCTTACATATCCTAAAGAACACTGTCTAAAAATTTAAGGTAACTCCTCATGTCTTCATGGCCCTCAGAGATGCCTGTAAACAGGGTATAAAAAAAGGTCTGATTATTACCTCAGATTTTTAACTAAGTCTTTAGAGAAACCAGTAAAAATGTTTTAATTTTGAAACAGCACTGAGAAAAGCCAAACGTACTTTTAAAAACATTCTCTACAACTATTTGTTGTGCATTTTAAGTATCAGGAGAACACAGAATATGGTTCTTTAATCACTATAAAAGTATCGAGTAGCAAGCTCATTACGGTTATAGCATAATAGAAATGCATTAGAATTGGGCTGATTTTGCTTCCTGGTCACTGCGCAGTCATGCAATCACATGCAGCAAAAGCTTCATCTTGGCATCAGATAGTGGTAATCAGCAGGGGCACTGACAGCATTAAGTATCTGATTATGTTTTCTGGAAGGAAAAATAATGGTGGTTTCCAATAATTTAAGAAAACGGCAATAGAATGGAGAAAAAAGACTATAACGTGATATTTGACAATTAACCCGGTCCCCTAAGAGACTGACGGGATGGAAGCAGGCTTCTCTCTGCAGCTCTGCTTAGGAAACTGTCGGGCTGTCCTGTCCATCCAGGGCCCTGGTTGTATGAATTATTTCCAAAAACCATCAGAACAAGGTTCAGGAAGGAAGTGGAATTCCAGCTGAGAAATGACAGTGTTTTATTGTGTTATCTTTAGTCACTGAATGTCCCCATTATCTTGTCAGCTCCATTTGGGAAGAAACTCCTGTTTCGTGTAGGCAGAGTTCTTGGCCCAGAGTAGGTGGAGAATAATATATGAACAAACTATGGAAACACACTCTTACAAACTTTGTTTACTGGATGGGTCAAGACAGGTTATATAGGTTAATAAAAATTTCTTATAATACAGTTTTATTTTTCCTAAGAATTAAATTGTAATAAAAGACTCCATGATTATGCTGATAGACTATCCTTTTGGGGCAGAAAGGAAGGAACCTCTGAAATGCATAAGCCATTTAAATTTAAAAGTAGACACTTTTTGTTTCTTGTCCCCCCTTTACTGTCCTTGGATCTAGTAGCAGTTGCTGGTACTGAAGGGAACACAACCATCTTCACTGAGCCCCTGACACACAGGAGACACAAACGAAGGACTGTGCATCCCTGGAAACGCCTCTGCCAGACCTAGATAAGAAACGGGCTATTGAAACCTACTAACACCCAGAAATGTATCTGTTCCCTTAATCTCTAAACGATAACTGCTTTCTTTCATGTCTTTGTATTACTTTTTAGGTTAAAACAAGCCTTGTGAACTAGAACTCCCCAAATAAGCAAAAACTGTAACCAAATGGAAAGTAAGCAGCCCAAATTGTTCAAGGCATTTGTGCTTCTGGCCTTGATGTATCTTTATCAGTTTACTGCGGCCAGCCTCCTGCCTGTCACCTGAAGTCATGAGATACCGGTGCCTGGTGACAAGACAAGACTTCTGTGACGTCTGTTATCGACATCAAAAAATGAAACTCTGGACATTCTTCCCCACCCAAACTCCCCTTAAAGAGCCTTGAATATACTCAGTTCCCCAGTCTTCAAGGCCACACCGGCCTCTGAGTGTCAGCACCCTTTCTGTTTGTGAAAGGTGAATAATAAACTTTACTTTTTTCTACTTTGTACTTGGTTGCAATCTTGCATTATTCCCAAGGCACCGGCCCACCTTGCCTCAGTTTACCTTTTCATGGGCTATTTAGACGTTTCATCATTATTAGAAACACTATCTTTTTTTTTTTTTTGAGTTGGAGTCTCACTCTGTCGCCCAGACTGGAGTGCAGTGGCCGCTGCCGGCCACCCCAGCCTCGACCTGCTGGGCTCCGGCGATCCTTCCGCTTCAGCCTTCCAAGTAGCTGGAACTACAGGCGCACGCTACCACGCCCGGCTAATTTTTTATTTAGTTATTTTAGAGATGAGGTCTTGCCAAGTTGCCCAGGGGGGTCTCGAACCCACGGGCTCAGGCAATCCACTCGCCTCAGCCTCCCAAAGGCGCGGGATTACAGGCTGAGCCACCGAGCCCGGCCAGAAACACTATCTTTTAGGTATTTTGAGCTAAAGTCAGTCAGAAAAAAGTATATAAGTGTTAGAGTCAGAAAGATCTTTACTAAAAGGGACATGGGAAAGTAAAAAGTAAATAATAATAATAATAATGAAAACAGCTACTCTGCAGATTCCATTGAAGCCACCTTGTCCTTTTGACCTCTCACAAATTACTTAACTTTCACTTTCTCATCTTTAAAATAAGAAAATCACTTTTCTTGCCCTAGGAACAGGAGAATATGGAATTAAAGAATGCAAAAAGTATTTAACTCAGTGCCTCGCACCCAGAAGCTTTATGTACCTAAAGTTTGTACTCTTTCTAGTCATGAAATCTTGGGCAAATCACTTATTTTAGTCCAGCCTCTGGCCAATTTGTTAAGTGGAAATAATCTTTCCTGCCTGAACCATCTCACCGAACTTGTAAAATGATCAAAATAAAGAATACTTGCAAAAGAACCTTAAAAAACTGTCAAGCTCTAAAAAGAGCTGGTAATTTTCTTAAACAATATTTTGTGGTTTTGAAGCTTTTGTTCATTAAGATTGATCTCGAGACAGGGAACATAATCCTGATTAAACTACTCCTTCAATGACTATTAAACCAGGTGACTGAAATGCTCTGTGGTATCTTTGCAGTTCTGTGGTTTGGGCAATGCATACTTTGATGGTGGTATCTTCTCAATAGCTCAAAAAGTTAACCCCTTGGGAGGAGGAAGGCATGAATGGGAGGAGCACAGAGGATTTTAAGGGCAGTGAAACCATTTGGCATGACACTATATGGTGGATGCACATCACTGTAATTGCATACTATAGAATGCACACCAAGAGCAAACTCTCATGTAAACTATGACTCAGGTGATAACGATGTGTCAATGCAGGTTCACACTGTTAAGAAATGTACTCAGGTGCAGAACACTTATAGTGGGGAAATTGTCTAAGTGTGGGGACAAGGGGTATGGGGAACTCAACTTTCTGCCCAATTTTGCTATGAAGCTAAAACTGCTCTAAAAAAATACTGTCAAATAAAGAAAGAAACAGAAAGCCTATTACTGCAAACTATAAAGTGTATAGGAGGGAAAGTAGATGAAAAGCGTCATGACACAAGATTCGGCAGTGATATCTCGGCCATGAAACCGAAAGCAAAAACAGACAAGTGGCACAACATCAAAATTTAAAACTTTTGTTCAGAGTATACAATTAGGAGAATAAAATGACAATCCACAGAAAGGGGGACTATATTTGCCCGATCTTTCCCCAAATGACTTTTTGTTCTTTCCCCAGATGACAAAAGTCCTCAGAGGGAAACGTTTTGCTGATATGGGAGAGGTCAAACAACAAACAGCAGAAACACTAAAAGGCATCAAAACTGTCGAGTTCAAAAATAGTTTTGAGCAGTGGGAAAAGTGTCTTGATAGGTGTATTGCATCAAATGGAGAGAACTTTGAAGGTGACTAAAGTTTAAGCATGCTAGAACAAATGGGCCGTTTTTTAGTAAATAAAGTTCATTGCCAGGCACAGTGGCTCAGCCTATAATCCCAGCACTTTGGGAGGCTGAGGCAAGAGAATTGCCTAAGCTCAAGGGTTCTAGACCAGCTCGAACAACATGACGAGACCTCGTCTCTACAATAAATCAAAAAATTAGCTGGGCGTGGTGACACATGCCTGTGGTTCCAGCTACTTGGATGGCTGAGGCAGAAGGATGACCTGAGTCCAGCAGGCCGAGGCTGCGGTGGCTCTGAGCACGCCACTGCACTCCAGCCTGGGCAATAGAGTGAGACTCCAACTCAAAAAAAAAAAAAAAAAAGTTCATTTTTTAGGATCCCCCTTGGTATGCATTCTAAAAACGAGTCAGTGACTAAAAGCAAGCCTGTATCACATACACCTAAAGAAGCT
This sequence comes from Tarsius wallacei, assembly GCA_963574415.1. Taxonomy (NCBI): domain Eukaryota; kingdom Metazoa; phylum Chordata; class Mammalia; order Primates; family Tarsiidae; genus Tarsius; species Tarsius wallacei. The sequence goes on from CAUYQG010101502.1 coordinate 16,463, forward strand.
AAAAAAAAAAGATTAAGCTCTGAAAACCCGGGAGCTAAGATGACCTTAATAAAGACACAGAAAACCTACCAAAGGCTGTCAAAATAAACGGACAACACCCCTCCTTCATATCCTTCCCACAGAGTCACAGATCCTTGTTTTCTCTCTGGTGTTGACATTTTTGCGCGGTTTAATGCTTTCACTCTCGCTTTAATATCTTCCTGGCCTTTTGCGAGCACAGCTGAGATGATAACACACAATTACTTCCGTTATGGCAGCCAGCCTGTTCTCATTTGTGTCTCATCCTACAACTGATCACACTCTGAAAGCAGCGGCAGTCAGAGCCTGGACAGGACCTGGCATATCAGCGAACAATTGCTTTTTTCACAAGATAAAAGAGACAAATGGGAGGGGATGGAACAGAGAGAAATAAAGCAAAATAGAAAGGCAAAAGCAGGAGCAGAGAAGGAAAGCAGGCAAGGAAACAGCTATTTAAGATGACTCCAAAATCTCTGATGGGCATTTCTAAACGCAAATTCATAACAATGAGAGATGTTACCTTTTGAGTGACAGTTACCTTCTAATAAATTATCTCATTTAATACTGCAGCAGTCCTTTCTAGAAACAAGAAACAGCAAGGCTGGGAAGGATTAAGTAAACTGCCCAAGAACATCGGCTAGTAAAGGACAGAATCTGGATATAGATATCTATATCTATCTATTTTTTTTTTTTTTTTGAGTTGAGTTTCACTGTTACCCAGACTTTCAAGTGACTTAATTTCACAATCTCATCTTTAACATAAGAACAATCACTTTTCTTGTCCTAGGAACTGGACAATATGGAATTAAAGAATGTAAAATATTTAACACAGTGCCTAGCACCTAGTAGCTTTCTGTACCTAAAGTTTGTATTTGTGCCTAAAGTTTGAGTGTAGCAGCACGATAATGGCTCACCACAGCAGTCTTGAACTCCTGAGCTCAAGTGACCCTTCTGCCTCAGTCTTTCAAGTAGCTGAGACTGCAGGTGTGTTCCACCACACCCAGTGCTACTGTACCCAACTAATTTGTTTGTTTTTATTTTTTTGTAGAGATGAGGTCTCACCCTTGCCCAGGCTGGTCTCGAACTCCTGGGATTGAGCAATCCTCCCATCTCATGCCTGAGACAACAGGCATGTGCCATCACACCCAGACAGTGATGAATATAAATCACTGTCTTTTACTTATTATAAATCACACACATTTCTTTAAACGAGAATATGAAACCGTATTTAGCACCCTTATCTTTTTGCTAATGCCTAATCAAGTCAATCCTATGAATAGCAGCAGGTATTGAATGCTTGTTAAAAGTATCTTTTCTTGACCAGGTGTGGGGGGTGTGCACATCTGTAATCCCACTGCTCCCTCGGTGGGAGAATTACTTGAACTCAGAAGTTTAAGACTAGCCTCGGCAACATAGTGAGACCTTGTCTTTGTTTTTTTTTTTTGAGTTGGAGTCTCACTCAGTCGCCCAGACTGGAGTGCAGTGGCCACTCCCGGCCACCGCAGCCTCGACCTGCTAGGCTCCAGCGATCCTTCCGCCTCAGCCTTCCAAGTAGCTGGAACAACCGGCTAATTTTTTAATTTATTGTAGAGATGAGGGCTCGCCAAGTTGCCCAGGTGGGTCTTGAACCCGCGGGCTCAGTAAATTCACTCACCTCGGCCTCCCAAAGTGCGGGATTACAGGCTGAGCCACTGAGCCCGGCTGAGACCTCATCTTTACAAGAAAGAAAAAAGTTAGCCAGGCTTGGTAGTATGTGTCTGTAGTACCAGTTGCTCAGGAAGGTGGAACAGGAGGATCACTTGAGCCCAGGAATTCGAGGCTACAGTGAGCCATGGTCATACCGATGCACTCCAGCCTAGGCAATGGAGTAAGACCCGGTCTCAAATAAATAAATAAATAAACAAATAAATAAATAAATAAAACTTTTCTTGATTAGAAAGTTCAACTCTTGAGATGTAAGGTTAAATTAGTTAAACTATTCTTTAACCATCAAAAGCAAGTTTAGAAAGATCAAGGTTTTCAGAGCAAAAAGAGTTCTTAATTTAGAATATGTAAATAAAAATAAAACAGTAAGCACTCGGTCAACTGACTAATATTTGATTTTCCAGTATTCATCCAGGAGAATGAATGAGACGATATTTTTAATCCTTTCCAGGCAATTCACCTTTGCTTTAATTTTGACAGAATTCTACGGCCGTAGCAGATGCCCAGTCAAAAGTAAAGTCCGGGAGAGAGTCCAAGCTGCCTGAGATAAAGGGTACCCAAAATATGCTTTAAAGCTTCCCAGGGGAGCACTCCCACAGGGCCTGGATCAGCCGACCTCACTCTCCCAAACGTTCCCAGCACATTTCCTCCTCTGACTGTCCACAGCACTGCCTACTCAATCAAGTTGGGTACTAAGATCTAGTGACTACAAACATGGGCCCTAATCAGCCTCTGGGTTCAGATCCTACTTTTGCCACTTTTAATTGGGAAGCCTTGGGCTGACTGACCCTCTTTCCTTGGTTATTTCATGTGTCAAGTGAAAACAATATTAGTAAGTACTTACTAGGGACATATGTCCAGCAATACACTTGAAGCAGAACACAACACTCAGACCTACTTCCTACTTCTTGCAGAATGCCGGGGCTTCCTACATCTGCAATTTTTCCACACGGTAATCGAACCCCAGAGCCCATGGGCTACTATGTTGCACCTCTCATCTTCTGCCTCTGTCACTGGTTAACTCGGTCCCTGGTCAACTGAACTACTTAGCCTCCTGGCTCCTACTTCACCACAGAGAATCAAAGAACAGACACAAAAAAGATTCCATTCCACGGGTTGGCATGCTGGTACTGGATTGCACTTTGAGAACTATCTTGTTTACTAATTGATGATGTAACTTTTGGCTGAGAGGTATTAAAAACAATTACAGATGAATGCAGAAAAAAAATAATTCCTATATTCAAATGCAAATGAAATCTAACAATGTTTACTATAATCAAACACAAATAACCCTATGGAGTTGTCATATATCTTTTCCCCATTTACTCCTAAAACTGACATTCAAGGTTGGCACTGGTCATGTATACAGGAGATGAATAAACTGAAGCCCAGAAAGATTAAATGGCTCGATTGAGAAGGAACAACTAGACAGTGGCAAAGCTCAAATTTATGTCCAGATCTGGCTAGACATACCAAGGCTCTGTTGACTACACTACATGGGTTTGTTAACTCCAAAGATAAAAGTGAGTCAAATTTATGTACTTTGCTTGATCAGGAGCAGTAATGCAGAAGTGAAACTTGCTGTAGTCAGAGTTCTCCAGAGAGACAGAACCGATAAGACGTACATAGAGAGAGAGATGCATGAGCAGAAATCCATCAAGGGAACTGGTTCACTTGATGATTGGAGCCTGAGAAGTCCACAAAAGGCCATCTGCAAGCCGGAGAACTGGGGAAGCCGATAGCATGGCTCAGTCCAATAGGGAAGCCAGTAGTGTGGCTCAGTCCACGTCCAAAGGCCTGAGACCCAGGAATGCCAGGAGTGAGGCGCAGTCCATGTCCAAAGGCCTGAGACCCAGGGAAGCCAAGAGTGTGGCTCAGTCCAAGCCCAAAGGCCTGAGACCCAGGGAAGCCAGGAGTATGGCTCAGTCCAAGCCCAACGGCCTGAGACCCAGGGAAGCCAGGAGTGTGGCTCAGTCCAAGCC
>CAUYQG010101506.1:0-39822 GCA_963574415.1 Tarsius wallacei
CAGGATCCCCCCCGCCCCCCATGCCGCGGCGGCGTGGGCCGGACCCGCCCACGGACTCCCCGGCGTGGCCACGGCGTTAAACCCAAACTAAAAAAAAAAAAAAAGAAATATGTGATTAGTAAACGAATGTTTTCCGACACAGACTCAAGTGCTGCTGTGGTCTCAGATGTGTTCATATGACTTAGGTATAGGGAGGTCAAGATTAGTTGAAGGGGCAAGTAAGAAGTAGAGTCACCCTGAAGAGTGAACAGGGTTCAAGGTTGCCCTAATTCAAAGCTGAAGTTTGGGAACAAGACCAAGGGTGAAATAGTAAGAAAGGCCCAGGGAGAGGCAAGGACTTTGAAGAGCTGAAGTAGTAGGCTCACAACAGCTGAGGCTCTAAAATATATACAGTTTACTGAGTTATTCTCAGGCTAGGAAACAATGGAGTTTAAAGGGCTCTAGCCTTAGAACTTCTGCCCTGTTTAAGGACATGATCATTTATTCTGCCAGAACTGTGGTATCTTTTTATTTTTTTTGAGTTGGAGTCTCTCTCCGTGGCCCAGACTGGAGTGAAATGGCACACTCGCAGCCACCCCAGCATCAATCTGTTGGGCTCCAGCAATCCTTCCGCCTCAGCCTTCCAAGTTACCGGGACTACAGGCATGTGCTACCATGCCCGGCTAATTTTTGATTTATTGTAGAGACAAGGTTTCCCCAAGTTGCCCGGGCTGGTCTTGAGCCCATGGGTTCAGGCAATCCACTCACCTTGCCTCCCTAAGTGCTGGATTATAGGCAGAACTGTGGTATCTTTAGCAGAATTGGCTAGTTGCCTGCCCAATATGCATTTTAATCTTCCTTGAAATTAGGAAAGTGGCCAGGGTGACGTAAGAAGAATCCATGAAGCAGTGGCTCAGGTAAAACTTTTAAAGAGGGCTTATTCATCTGGGAGGTGCATTCTTTTGCCCTTGTCCTTATCACCTTCTTTTTTTTTTTTTTTGAGTTGGAGTCTCACTCTGTCGCCCGGACTGGAGTGCAGTGGCTGCTCCCCGCCACCGCAGCCTCAACCCACTGGGCTCCGGCGATCCTTCCACCTCAGTCTTCCAAGTAGTCGGAATTACAGGCATGTGCTACCATGCCTGGCTAATTTTTGATTTATTGTAGAGATGAGGTCTCGCCAAGTTGCCCAGGTGGGTCTCGAACCTGCGGGCTCAGGCAATCCACTCACCTCAGCCTCCCAAGGTGCGAGATTACAGGCTGAGCCATTGAGCCCGGCTCTCCTTCTTGATGTTGGAATAAAATCATGATGACTGGAGTCACTTGAGGCAAACTTGACTTTGGCAACCATGTGCTCAGGAAAGATCTAGGGGGATTGCAGTACAGAATTGGCTTTTATTGGTTATTTTTATCTTTTTACTAGTAGCTGAATGTAATTTTTAAGGGAGAAAATTGATGTCATATTGTAGGCCTCTATTTTCCTACTACCTGTGCAGGTGGCAGAGTGTTTTAGGCATCTTGTTAATTGAAAAAAATTATCCCTTGCATTGGGTTTTTGTGTGTGTGCATGTGCATGTATATGTGTTATGAGTAACTCCTTTTTTTGGGGAGTGGGTTATAAGTGCCTAGTGTCTAGTAGACAGCAGAAGTTATACGTCATCCCTTTACATTTCCTCTGGTAACAACTCATTCCATGTGCTCTGATTAATTCAGGCGTGACCAATAGGAGTGCCCCAGTGACTGGTTTAGGGAATTTTTGGTTTTGTTAATGATATTTGAGATTGTAAAATCTAAGTAATGTGAGATAGTTACCCAAATAGCAGTAAAGATGATAAAGCCACAAAGATAATGCTTAGTATGATGGCAAGCAAGCTCATTAGAGTCCAAAGCAAGAATGATTCAGATTTGCAACTGAAGTCTTAAGGGCATAGTCTGCCCAAGTTATAACTGAAGACAGTGTTTATAGCCCTAATGTCTAATATCCTTTAAGCTAATTATAGTACTAGTAATGAATTAGAAAGAGATAATTTTCTTTCCAAGGATTGAAGCTGATTGATTAGTAGTGTATGAAAAAGCAAAAGTGCAGCAATGCTTTATAGCAGTTTTCTTTTCTTCTTTTCTTTTTCTTTCTATCATCTTCCTTACCTCCCATGTTACTTGTTTTGCTTATTACATTTATATGCTCTAGGGATTTCTTTGTGGAAAATTATATTCACAAATGGCATTAATATTCTAAATTAATGAGGCAGGAACGTTAGTCTTGTTGATTAACAGTATTGTTATTTCCACAATATAAAGCAAGAGTCTTAAACTCGAATATCTATAGGGCCAGGTCAGTAAAGTTAATTAATGAAGTAGGCTGCAGTCGGGAGTGGTGGGGACTATGGCCAACTGGACATTTTACAATTTTAAAAACTATGTTCATAGAATGAAAGACATGTCTGTGAGCTGTATCCATTCTGTGGGCCACTTATTTGCTTGCTGTTCTAGAGTGAAACACATCTTGTTAAAATGAACCAACTACTGAATATTTAGTGTGTCTCATGTTTCAGGGCCCAAACTTGGAGCTCTTCGTAGGTGAGTTGATTAAACATCCCAGTGGTGCTGCTGTGAGGTAGCTATTATTGGCTCTGTTTTGAAGATGTGGACACTGAGATTGGGGAAATTAAAAGAGCCAAAGGTCACATGGTTAAGTATACAGCAGAGCTGAAATATCAGTCCAGGCCTGACGGGGTACAAAACCCATGACGTCTTCACAGCAGGGGTCTCAACTGGAGCACTATAACAATAGGTGCCTCATACTTTACTGTACTGTTGAGGAGTGTGGTGCAACCTTTTTGTCCCAGTGTCCCTGACACTGATTCAGGACAGATTCACAGGAGGATAGAGGCCTCGCTGAGTAAGGAAGCAACACCAACTCCCAAACATCAGGTGTAGACAGTGAATCTTTTATCTGTGACTCATCTACTCTACCCTGCCCTAGGAAAATAAAACAAGAGTTTCAAGTAGTAAATGACAAGCAGGGATAAAGACAGCTTGTGTAAATGGGGGCAAGGAGAACAGTTTCTTCTGTTCTAATGAGCTCCTCTAGGAGGCTGTCCTTGGTTATCCTGTTGGTTGGATTTGCAGAGCGGACTGGGAGCTAATCAATCATGTTCATTGTGTAGGCAACTTTGACTTGGAAGGAATGGCTGCTGACCCAGAAGCCACAGCCTTTGATGAATGGGGCCTCATAGAAGAGGTGGTTGGAACATGTAACTAAAGCACAGCCACATGGTAATAATCCCCTGCTCCGCATGTTAGAATGTTTTCTATGAAAACTGTGCCACCTGAGATTTTATAGAAATATATACCATTCTACTATTTTTTCAAAGTTCAATGTGTGACAAAGACCATTTAAAAATGTTAGTTTGCTGAGCTGCAAACATTCATTCACTCAACTTTTCATGTATATTTGTCATGTGCTTTGAGTTCTAGGATTCTCCCCGAATAATGGATAGGGTACCTGTGTGGGAGAGGGTTATACAAATACAGAATTGCAAATCCTTGTCTCTGGTATGAATGGTGCTCTGAGTTAGGTGCTACTGAACGTCAAAGAATGAATTCTAAAGTACTACATTAGTATTTGCTCTATTTTTTAGCTTATATTTGAGAGCCCCAGAAGAGTCAAAAGGCTAATTATATGTAGTAATGAACTGCTTAGTGAGCACCATACAAATCTGATGACTATTGAGCATTTCTTGTGAGAGTTTAAAGGCAGTCTTCATTACTGGCAGCAAACATTGCTCGGATTTGAGATAGGGAGAAGGCATCAAGCCTGTGCATCTCAATGCCCCCGGTCTACAGAGGACCAGACCCAAAGCATCTAGGGGAAATGCTTCGTCTTTAGGTAAACATCCTTGAGGCATAAAAATCCTTTATTAGTTTGGTGGTCTCTCTCCACAGGGCAAGGGAAACTAATTTTTCTTAATTTTACAACTGAATAAAGAAAGTGAGATCTTTGAGAGAGAGAATCAAAAGACAAGAAAGAAGATATTTTGCATATACCACCAGGTATATGTTGAGGAGGATGTTGTCTCAGTAGCTGACCTCTTTGTCCATAGAAAGGGACCAATCTGCTCACTGTAAGACCTGGCAGAGAGTATGTCCATTAACTACATTGCTAACTTCCTAAAAGGCTAAGATGTAAGAAAAGTTATACGTGTAGAGACAGTGGGACCAATAACTTCAATAGGTTTATTACATTTTTGAAGTGCAGTTTAAGAAAGAACATAATTTTATGAATAGAACTTCCTAATGGGCAATGTTTTCTTTCTTTCAAATGATAGAAAGTTTTAAATATTTATTTAACTTTCAAACATTGACCATTTAAAATTAAACAAGAAGACAATAAAGAGACAAACTAGATTTGTTTTTTTAAGTAAATTCTAAAGTTTACATGGAAAAATAAGAATACTTAGACAATACTGAAAAATAAGAGTAGTAAAAAAGGTGAAATGAAACTAGACTTGCCAGATATTAAAATATATTATAAAGTGGTAATGTTTAATTAAAGTCATATGACTAGGCAGACAGATCAATAGAACAGAATAGAGAGACTAAAAATAGAACCAAACTTCAGGAAATTTTGTATATGATAACAGCGACCATTCAAATCATAAGGAATGGCCAGGCTCGGTGGCTCAGTCTGTAATCCCAGCACTTTGGGAGACTGAGGCAAGCGAATTACCTGAACCTGCGGACAACTTGGCAAGACCTCATCTCTACAATAAATAAAAAAATTAGCCAGGTGTGGTAGCGCACCTGTCGTTCTAGCTACTTGGAAGGCTGAGGCGGAAGGATTGCCTGAGCCCAGCAAGTCGAGGCTGCAGTGGCTGGGAGTGTGCCACTGCACTCCAGTCTGGGAGACAGAGTGGGACTCCAACTCAAAAAAAAAAAAAAAGATTCATGAGTTTGACTATGTAACATCATATGACAAACTGGGAAAGATATTTACCACTTTTGCAACAGATAAAGCTCTATTCTTTAGTATATAGTAAGTTCCTATAAATCAATAAGACCAATAGCCCAATAGAAAAATAGACAAAATATGAAAAGATAGACAAAATAGAAAAAAAAAAACCAAATGACTGCTATGTAAGTAAGTGTACACTAAAAATATGCTCATACTCATTCATAATATGAAAAATACAAATTAAAATCATAACATAGATTTTGAACCTATTGTATGAGCAAAATTCAAGAAATTTGAGAACACATTGTCGTGGTAAATGTATGGAGGAACAGGCACCTCAGACATCGCTGTTGGGAATATAAATTGGTTCATACTTCATCCACAGAGAGAAAGCTGGCAATAGCTATCCAAATTTCAAATGCTCATACTCCAAATGCCCAAACCAATTTCTGAGTATTTTTGTCTACAAGTAAAATGCGAAGATTACGTATTTACAATGATATTTATTGACATCATTCACATAGCAAACTACTAGACACAACATTGATGCCCATAAATAAATACTTATTATTGGCCAAATAATTTATTCTTCTAATACTATGCAGCCACCAAAAAAGAATGAGACAGCTTTTGCATGGAGACTGAAAAGGAATAATCTAAAAAATATATTAAGTATAAAGAAGCAGGGTATGAGCGTGATATACACTGTGCTCATATAAACTCATATGTACCTCTGTGCACACACATAGATACATATATATGTATAGTATTAACATATACAGACACATGTCTATACACTGTATTTATGTAAAAAATGATATATAAGCATTACATCTAAAAAACAGTATAAAAAAACACTGTACATGGATTATCTTTGGAAGCACACAAAGGAATGGGTTAACAGTGGTTGTCTCTAGGGAGAGAAACTAGGTGACTGGGGACAGGAGTGTGAGGAAGGATCACTCTCCTCTGAAAATTGTTTTTTCCATTTGTGCGTTTTTAGTTGTGTTCACTGAGAGTGTGTAAACTGTTTAGCAACAAAATGTTTGTTTTAAAAATCTAACATGAACAGATAAAGGAACTAGCAATCTGTGATCATGTGTTAGAATTATTAAATAATAAGTCATCTGATTGTTAATCGTTAAAGAAGGCTTATGAGTACAAGGACAAAAAAGAGAATGCTTATATCCATAAAGATCAAAATAATTTAGTGCTCTACCACCATCATTCAAAAATTATTTTAATACCTTAATGTGTATTGCAATAACCGCCTATAAACACCCCCCTAACCCTGCTCACCCATCCACATCACAAATAAAGGCTGACTACCTCATTGCCCCTCCACATTTCCTCTGAAAAGCGATCAATGTCCCCTGCCTGGCCATTAAATAGATTTTGAAAAACTCTTCAATCCGTATCAGTCTCATATCCTTATTTAGTTCCTCAAATTTGCCCTCAGCTGGGAATTCTGCAGGCAACTGTGATTCTGTTGTGTTCACCACTCATTTGAAGGGTCCCATCCATCATCATTTCTAGTCCTTTTCTGATGCAATGTAGCTTGTTCTTTGTCTTTCTTAAAAACTGAATGGCTGTTAAATTATCCATTTATCTTCCTTCAGATTTTCTGTTCAGTTTCTCAGGCCCTCTCAGGGCTGTCTTTTCTACCTTGTTTGCTGACTTTTCATTCCATTTCCCCCGTTCTTGGAGGCATCTTGGTTCACCATGCTGTCCTTCAAATCAGTCCCTCTGATTCAGTCTGCTTTCTGCTGGTTTGAAGGCAAGAAGAACTGGCTATTCATGTCGATTTCCTTTTGAAATGTTATCCCTTCAGAATAGCTTTGAAAACTTCGGGATAATATATTTCAAATGTTATATGTAGATGGTTGGATGTATTGGGACAAACCTTAAACTGAAGGTCAAAACAGAGCTCTGCCATTATCAAATCAGATCACTTGACAGTAACCTTTCAGGGTTTTGCTTTCCTCACCTACAGATGATCTGCAAGTGCAGTAAAATATTTTTAGTATAAAAATAGCATATTGCTTCTGTTAAAGGTGCTTCTGTTAAAGGTGACCCCGTAAAGGATACGAAGTTTGGACAATGCTAATGTCTACACACACCATATCTCAGGCAGCACTAGGTCATTCTGGTTAAGACTCCCAGATTTGAAGGCAGAAAGAATCTAAGCCCTGTCACTTACCATGTAGTTGTGGGTAAGTTACAGAAAGTCTGTATCCTCAGTTTTCACATCTGAAAAAGGGGACAATCATGGTGTCTAACTTGATATTGCTAAAAGGATTAAATCAGATAGTGCTTGGAAAGTCAGTCTTAAGCACATAGTACAAGGAGGACCCCCCAAACCCAGAATTATCTTTTGGAGGGTGGGTCCCTTGTAATACACTAGGAATTTGTTTCTCCAGGTTAAACAGTCAACCGAAGTTTTTATTTGGACGTTTTGAGAAGGTTGCGTAGTGATTTGTGTAAGAAACGTCCCAAGTTGTGGCAAACAGATGACTGGTTTTTCTACCATGACAACACATGTGCCCACACTGTGCTGAGTGTTCAGCAGTTTTTGACCAAAAATGGCATGACCCCATGCCCCACCCTCCTTATTTACCTGATCTCACCCAAGTAACTTTCTTTTGTTTCTCTGGATGAAAAAATTCCTCAAAGGGAAATGTTTTGCTAATGTGGAAGAGGTGAAACAAAAATGGCAGAAGCATTAAAAAAGGCATCAAAATTGATGAGTTCAAAAACTGCTTTGAGCAGTGGAAAAGTGTCTCAATAAGTGTACTGTATCAAACGGAGAAGATTTTTAAGGTGTCTGAAGTTTAAACATGTAAGAATAAATATATATTTTAAAAAATAAATAAATTCTGGGTTTTTGTGGGTCCCTCTCCTAAGTGCTCAAAAAATGTTGTCATAGGCTCATGGCATCTTTGAGAAACAGGAAGTGTGGCTATTATTATTCAAGTTTACAGCAGAGATGCTGAGCTTTAGAGATGATATTAATGATAACACCAATCACGACTCATATGCTGTGGGGTTTTAACTAAAATGTTTACTCTTCCTAAAACATTTCCACATTCTTCACCTCCCTTGGTTCAGACTCTTGTAAAGGTTGATGGTATCAACTTTTCAATTCATCTGTTCCAAGAAGAAAGTCACTTTTGTAAGGCAAAAGACCTTTAGAAAGTAGCAGAGTAAAGCTGTTTTCAGCCAAACCTATAAACCAGTGGTGATCCCCATAAACAGAAGGCTGAAGACAGTGAACTTAGGTTTAGTGTGTGAAGGGCAGGTTTGAAACAGGACACCTACAAACACACCTAGCACATATTGCCTCCTTCTGGGCCCTCATCTGAGGTCTTTTTTCTCTCTCTGTATGTCTCTGTTTCTCGATTTCTCCTTTTCTTTTTGGATTTTTCAGCTGTTTAGATCACCTGTAGCACTAAGGCCTTAGGCAACAATACCTTAGATAGTCAAGATCTTGAGAATGAGTTTTCCTTTGCTGTTATTTTAGGGTTCTGGGGCCCATCCCTCTCTTTGCTTGTAGGAGGTATTGGTTCGGATGCTGAAACTCCCTGATTCACTGGAGCGATTCTGAGCAGCAAGTACAACCTCTAGTTTCTCATCCGTGAAATAAAGGCAGAAATGCTAACAACGGCCACAGGGTAACTTGGGAATTATAGGTTATTTCAGGATGTCCTGAAGCACAAGACGCTGAGGAAATGCAAGCTCTTACTTGGAGCAGTGTGATATCCCAATTTTTCCTGTCCTTGTCACTTGTACTCTGTGCCAAGGCAGCCCCGTGGGGCCCCAGCAGCTGGATAACAACTTACACACTTGCTGCTGTAGTTTGATGAGGGAGGAGGTGGGTAGATTTAGCTGTGCTGGGCACTGTGGCTACAGTAAGAGACAATGAATACAAATAATTAAATGTACTAATAAAGGACCCACCGAGGGTTCCAGAGGCTGAAATATCCACCTCCTCAGGGCAAATGGAGGTTTTACAAGAAGGCTGTCATCTATAGCAGAGGCCTCAAGTACGACTAGGAGTTGCCTGGGAAGATGAGGAAAAGGGAGGCCTGCAGAGAGGATGTCTGAGTAAAGGCACAGAGTGTGGAACTAGTGAGGTAGCAATTTGGGAAACGGCAGGTGGCCAGTGATGGCAAGAGCAGAAGGTACAAAGGAAGAGGGGATGGAAAGGTCGTATGTGCCCATTTAGGTTCTTTCCTTCAGTAAAGGGGAGGGAGGGTCTGAAGGACTTTGAACAGGTTAGTGGGGCAAGCAAATCTGCTTTAGGAAGATAGCTCTGGTGGTGACAATCCCATCCTTCAGTTATCTGGTGGAAAGATATGGAGGAGAGGACTGAGGGGTGAGACTGGGGAGGAACTGCTGAGCACAGGGACTGGGTGGAGGCAGCTGGCAGTGGAGCAGTTAGGAGAACTTCACTAAGACAGGGATCCAGATGAAGGAGAAAAATCCTGTCATGGCTACTAGAAAAAAAAAAAAAATCCCAGGAATGTTTTATAACATATTTCTTGTCTTTTAGATGGTAGTTGTGAAGTTGTCTTTTGTTTTCTGCCTTTACCGTTTGCTTTGAATTCCCTTTTCTTTCATGTTTTTAAAAAATTGCTTCTAGGCCGGGAGCAGTGGCTCAAGCCCATAATCCCAGCACTTTGGGAGGCCGAGGCGAGAGGATTACCTGAGCTCACAGGTTCAAGACCAGCCTGGACAACATGGTAAGACCTCGTTTCTACAATAAGTCAAAAAATTAGCTGGGCATGGTAGCGCGTGCCTGTAGTTCCAGCTACTTGGAAGGCTGAGGCGGAAGGATCACCTGAGCCCAGCAGGTCGAGGTTGTGGTGGCCGGGAGAGTGCCACTGCACTCTGGTCTGGGCAACAGAGTGAGACTCCGACTAAAAAAAAAAAAAATTGCTTCTATTTTTCATATTGGAGGCATTCCTCAAACATCCTGTGTCCCATATCTGTTAGCATGTGTTCAAATGCAAGGCGCTGAGAGACTTAGTTAAGGCAGAGTGTAGGGGCATGGGCAGGCAAGTGGGAGAGCTGTGATTGTCAACTGGTAGTCTTCATGTTAAGGGCGTCCTGCAGGGAGTTGCCTCATTTAGAGTCCCAGTGCAAATACAAGCAGGTCTTTTCTCACAGATGGTTCTATTTCCCAAGAGAAGAATCCCACTTTTCTGCTTCTGGGAGTATCTGGCTGCTGGCATCTCATGTGCAGAGTAGGAGGGCATCTGGGAGTCCACCCAGTCACTCCACAGACTTTTAATTTCAGCCATGAGTTCTCCCCATTAGCATCCAGGAGAAGTGCTCTCTGGTCTCCTGGGTTGGCAGTGGTTACAGAGGCTGTTAACCTGACTTGCATGGGAGAGTCCTGAGAGCTCACTGACCAAAGTCCAACATCTCCTCATGTTTCCAGGCTCATGCTTCATCCTCACTGCTGTGAACTGAATTGTGTCCTCCCAAAAGATATGCTGAAGTCCTAATCTCTGGTACCTGGGCATGTGACCATATTTGGAAATAGTATCTTTGCAGATGTTATCAAGGTAAGATGAAGTCATACTGGATTAGGGTGGGCTCCAATCTAATGACCGGTGTCTTTATAGGGTCATGTGAAGAGACAGAGACACGGGGAAATGTCACATGAAGACAGAGGCAAGGATTAGAGTGATGCATCTACAATGCAAGGAACATCAAGAACTGCTGGCAGCCACCAGAAATTGGGAGGGAGGCATGGTACAGATTCTGCCTCACAGCCCTCAGAAGGAACCAGCCCTGCCAACACCTGGATTCCAGCTTCCAGATCTGTGAAAGAGATCATTTCTGTTACTGTAAGCCACCCAGTTTTCTGTACTTTGTCACGGCAGTCCTAGGAAACAAATACACCACTCTTGTCTGGGTCTGGTTCCTCTAAGTCCTGAGCCTCTCAGGAGTTCCTTCAAAAAGGCAGCTCAGTAGGCCTCCTGTGTATGTATGTATGTATGTATGTATGTATGTATGTGTGTGTGTGTGTGTGTATACTTTTTTTTTTAAAAGATGTGGGGTACATTTCAGGGTTGGGCATACAAATGTTCATTATGCAGGTACTTTTGTTGATGAGGTGTGCTCCCCCAGCAGATTCCCACTATTGCCAATCTCCCCCACTCCCCAGCAGTTTCTCACAACTGCCAATCCTTTTCTTATAGTATTATGATAATTGTTCAAGGTCTACTGATGAGTGAGAACATGCGATACTTGGTTCTTTGTTTCTGTGACAGATCACTCAGTATTATAGATTCTAAGTTCATCTAAGTTGCTGTGAAGTTCATAATTTTGTCCTTCTTTATGGCTGCATAATATTCCATCATGTATATGTACCACATTTTTTTAATCCAGTCTTTTTTCTATGGGCAGCATGGTTGGTTCCATGTTTTTGCCATTGTGGACAATGCTGCAATAAACATACATGTGCCGGTATCTTTTTCATAGAGTGATTTGAGTTCCTCAGGGTATATTCCCAGTAGGGGGATTGTGGGGTCATATGGAAGGGCAATTTTTAGAAATTTTAGGAATTGCCAAACTGTTCTCCACAGAGGTTGTATTAGTTTACACTCCCACCAATAGTGTAGAAGTGTTCCCTTTTCCCTGCATCCTCTCCAGCATCTGTTGTTTTTTGAGTTACTGATGATGGCCATCCTGACTGGAGTTAGGTGGTATCTTAGTGTGGTTTTGATTTGCATTTCTTTGATGACTAGTGAGGCTGAGCATTTTTTTCATGTATCTGTTGGCTGCTCGTATGTCTTCTTTTGAGAAGTATCGAGTCATTATCTTTTTCCCACTTTTTTTTTTTGTTTGAGTTGGAGTCTCACACTGTCGCCCAGACTGGAGTGCGGTGGCCGCTTTCGGCCACCGCAGCCTCGCCCTGCTGGACTCTGGCGATCCTTCCACCTCAGCCTTCCGAGTAACCGGAATTACAGGTGCGCGCTACCACACCTGGCTAATTTTTTGATTTATTGTAGAGATGAGGTCTCGCCAAGTTGCCCAGACGGGTCTCGAACCCGCGGGCTCAGGCAATCCACTCACCTCAGCTTCCCAAAGGCACGGGATTACAGGCTGAGCCACCGAGCCCGGCTTTTTTCCCACTTTTTAATGAGGCTGTTTGTTTTTTTCATTTCGGCACATTTGAGTTCCTTGTAGATCCTAGATGTTAGGCCTTTGTCAGATATACAGTTGGCAAATATTTTTTCCCCAGTCTGTGGGCTGTCTCCCTGCTTTCTTGATGGTTTCTTTGGCTTTGCAGAAGCTTGTCAGTTTGAAGAGGTCCCACTTGTCGATCTTATTTCTTATGGCATGGGCACTTGGGGTTTTGATCAGGAATTGGTTACCAGTTCCAATTTCCATAAGGGTGTCTCCTGCATTTTCTAACGTTCTTATAGTGTGAGGTTTAGTAGACCTCCTATTGCTATGCCCTTCTGCAACATTGGGATGTTGCTTCCTTTCCAGCTTCCAATATTTGAGGAGATATATGAGGGGGTACCCAAAAAACTTGGAATTTATTTATAAAAAATTTTTATAATTTTTCTTACATGTTTAAACTTCAGGTCTCTCTGTTTGGTGCAATGTACCTATTGAGATGCTTTTTCCACTGCTCAAAACAATTTTTGAGCTCATCAATTTTGATGCCTTTTAGTGCTTCTGCTGTTTTCTGTTTCACCCCTTCCATACCAGCTAAGTGTTTCTTTCCCTCTGAGGACTTTTTCAAACAAAAGAATCTCAAAAACAAAACAAAAATCACTGAAGCACAACACAGCCCCTCATAACACTAGCTGGTACATTGATGTTGATGGGTTCCTAGAACACTTACCTAATGGGGGAAGCCAGTACTTCAAGGGGTCTGCTCTCCAAAAATACTTCTTTTTTTTTTTTTTTTAGTTCCCCTTAGTAATCTCTACTCACATTCTGTCTCCTTGAGAGTATATGCTTTTATTATTTTAAGAAAACAAATGCAACTTTATTATTTCTAATTATACTTCATAGTATTAAATAAGTCAATAAAATACTGAACAAAGGTGCTCATTTTGGAACTATCTCTATTTGAAAAGAAAAGTAGGGAATGACTTAATAAATTACAACAGGTCAACTTACTGGAATACTAGGCTATCATTTCAAAAAGTAATGTAAAAATTATGTAGAGACATGGAAACATGTTCAGAACTTTATGTTAAATGACCAAAGTGGAATATACTAGTGTGTTTGTGTGTGAACAATAACATGAAGGGGGCATCTCAGCAATAAGAAAATGTGATGTTCTTATTTCTCCCAACAGTCTGCTTTTAGTAATTTAGGTATTCTCTAAGGTGATATATAGGTATTTTCTTTATCGTTCTCCTCATTTTCTATTGATACCTCACTAGCAGACCTGTGAACATTCATATATGTTTCTCCTCCTTCCCCTTCTCCCTCTCTTTGTTCTTCTGTCCCTCCCTCCCTCCCTTTTTTTCCTATTTCTTAGGAAGACAAAGAAGAGTGGGTCATGAAGAAAAGGTACAATAGCTTTAAAATTATTCTCTGTAAGAGAACTGGAAAGTAACAAGTAAAAATGACATCCCAAGCCTTGTATGGACTTGGGGCTAAGAGACTTTAAGCTTCATGATTCCAAAGCAGAAATAGTTTTAAAAATAGTTATTTATGTTGGTTAGCTGGATAAGGAGAAATAGATGTTATCTTAAATTCTATCCTCAAAAAAATCCTTATTTGGGATTATATAATACTTTTTTTCCCACAAGATTCCAGCATTTTAATACAGATTCATGATAGCAGTTTTTGAGGTCATAAAGTGCATATGAAACAGAAAAAGATTAAGTACTACTGTATAAACAGCAGGTTTTAAGTTACATGAAATAAAACAAATTAAAATCCATTTACTTACAAGAAAATGTACGTAAAGCTGGTTTCTTGATCAGGTCAAGTTCCTTTTCGTAGGTGAAAAATTCTTTACAAAATCAAACAGCCTGGTGTGTCAGGTATTCAGGAAGAAACTTGAGATGGAGCCAAGGATATGAGATGCCTCACCTGCCAAGTATTATGCATGATGCAGGAAGTGATATGAACTTAACTGTTCTTCTATTAGTGAGCCCTCTCTGCTACTCAGCACTTTGTCCTATATAGCACATTATTATTTGATGTTTGTCCTGATAACTGTTAGGCACTGGACGATCTGAAAAGTCTCCTAAGTGAAAGAAAGATTAAATTTTAATCATGATAAATTTAGTGTATTTTATTGTATTATAATTTCTTGAAATCATATGTATACAATATAATTTCTTAAAATCTATGTATGATATATGCTAGCTCCACTTATTAACTTGGATATTAAAATAACTATAAGACTACATTTTCTGTCAATGCTGGATAAAAGAAAATGTATTTCCTAGCTGAAAGAGGCAAAGTTCTGAAAAATTCATGGCTGTAAACTGGTCTTTTACAGTGGAATTAGGGGCCAATTCAACCATGATGAGAATTAAACCATTTTCTACAAAGATACCATAGACTATATACCCCAGATTATGGGCAGGAATATAACAGTGCACATGCTGATGATAGGTTTTTATATACAGCCATGTGCCTTGTAATGATGTTTCAGCTAGTGATGAACTGCATACATGACCGTGGTCTCATAAGATCATAATGCTGCATTTTATGATACCTTTTCTATGTTAGATATATTTAGATACACAAATACTTCCCATTGTTTCAAAATTGCCTACAGTATTCAGGACAGTAACATGCTGTAGAGATTTGTAGCCTAGGAGCAGTAGGTTACACCATATAGTGTGTAGCAGGCAGTACCATGTAGGTTTGTGTAAGTACACTCTGTGATGTTAGTACAATGAAGTCACCTAACAATGCATTTCTCTGAATGTATTCCTGTCATTCAGCATGAATGAATTTATAGATGATAACTTAAAATGACATTGTTACTGCATCCCAGTGCTTATAATTAATTCCGCGGCACTGTATCCCATCATTCACTTTTGTTTCTTCATCCATTTGCTCAACAAACATTTTCTGAGAAGCTCTGATGTGCTAAACACCATGCTAGATTCCAGGAATATGATGGTCCCAAGAAACTAATGGGGAAGACAGACAGACAGAAAGATAATGTGTGATTATAAAGAGATGAAGAGTACCATGCAATGTTGAGGGGAAGTAGAGGTTTTGCAGAAATGACAGAGTGGGCTGATGCCTTCCAGGCAGAGAAGGACAAGGAGGCATGAGGCTGAGGAATGGAGGTGGAAGGGTGGGGGTGGGGTGGGCTTCAGAATGAATGAGGGGGTCGCTGAATGCCAAACCAAGGACTCTGGCCAGTATATTATAGATAGTGGTAGTAACCTGAGATTTTTAAGTTGAGAGATGCCATGGTCAGATTTTTTTTTTAAAGAAAGAACATTAGGTCAAAGGTTTGGAAGACAGACTGTAGTGGAGGGTCCTAGAAATTATATACAACTGACATTTTTGAATATTAACATTTCTCTACCGTTTGAATTTGACTAATAGTACATAGAATATTTTTTAAGATTCACATGTTTTAGTGCCAGCACTCAGATGTGGGGACAGTATATGTAACAAGAACAATATTTTGAAAGTATTAACCCAATGTATTTTTCATTCTGTTTGAGTCGTGATGCCTATGGCTCCTCACCCATTATCTCGGCAGGCTTTCCTCCTCCAGGCAAACAGTGGTTCCCAGTCAGAAACAACAAGCTGTCATCATTCAGCTTTCAATGATGTGCAGCTCTGTGCGGGTGAAAGGGATTTCTACATTTCAGAACTCTTCCTTGTTCACTAAAAACCAAGCCTGGCCAAGTCAGATCATCAGTTCTCGCTACAAAGCTCTAGCAGGGAGAGCACAGAGAAGACCATGTAAGGATAGTTCCCATCAGACAAGAAAAAGAAAACTGAAAAATGCTAGGGAAGAGGAGGGAGGAGGGAGGGAAGAGAAAAAGAGAAGAGTGGAGAAAGATAAAAGGGGGAGAGAGGCCGAAAGGAGGGGTAAGAAAGAAGGAAGATCAGAAGCAAGTAGCCCTGGCTTCACATTTCTTGGGGGTCAAATACTGGGAGGGCTTTCGAATCTCAGGGCTTAATTCAGGAAAATGATGGAATTTTCCAAAAGCGAGTTATCACCACCCAGGCAGCATGTGAGAAAGGACTTAGGAAGTTGTGTGGATTGCAGGGTGAAGAGAAAGAAGCTAGGACATGGTGCCCCAGGAGGACTGAGAAAATCCCAATAAAACCAGTGGACTAGAACTGACCAGGAAGCTGGTAGAGGTGGGGGAGAGGGCTTGCCAAGAGAGGCTACTATAAGACTACAGCAGCTGGAGCTACTGGCCAGGGCCTGCACTAAGTGCTTCTTATATCTACACCCATGGTCACACAGAGGCTGGCATAGCATCATGCCCAGGGTTATGAACAGCCACCTCTCAGTGAATCCAGTAAGACCCAGCAGGCAGCAAGTATACCAGGGGTACTCCTGAAGTCACAAAAGGGTCACAACCATAAAAGAGTCTGATGCTGGGTGGAGTATGGCACAAACCTGTGCATTCTTTGACTCGACCCTGAAATGATTTTCAGAACGGCCAGCAAAGTTTTAAAACAGAGTTTATTAGTGAGAAAAAGAGAGGGAAAAAGGAAGATTCATGCCAGAAAGACCTGGTACAGTCAAATCTATAGAAAATAAAGACTGTGCTTTTATTCTTAGCTAAAAAGCTAGATGTATTTTCACGATAATTGATATGCTAAAAAGGTGGAGTACAGGTAACCACCTGCATGGAGAGATTGATATCTTTCCACCTCTCATAGGAAGAGGGGTGGTCTTTTTGTCTTTGAAGGAAACTTGCTAGATTTCCAAAAACACAAGTTAATGAGTTAAAAGGTGGTCTTATTATCATTTCCATGGTTTTGTTTAGTTAAGTGGTGGAGTTGAGCATTTCACCTTCAACAGGGAGCCTTACAACTGTTATTCTTACAACTGATGATATTTTCTTTTGATTGGCTGCGGGATTGGGGTAGAATGGTGGGTTGACCTTCCAGCCTGGCCTGCAGCAAAGATGTAATGAGAAAAATGTCTGAACACACCCTAAAAACTGCCTATAAGAAATTTATCTGTCTATGCCTAACCAGTACTAGATGCCTGCCTCAAGTTCCCTGGAACCTAGATACCAGCTGGGAAGAAGAAATAGCTCTGATTGGGAGCAATTCAAATTTTATTCTTTCCAAAGGCCTGTTTTAACCAGAAGAGATTGAGATACTTTAATTTTCAAGTTTAAATAATAGTCCCTGAACATTGCCATCACCCCATACCCCCATCACCAAGAATAGGTGGAGCCAGACAGATCAATTATAAAGAATATAGGAAGTTATTTTCCTCCCTCCCTTCCTCTCCCTTCCTTCCTCCTTCCTGAATTTTTTGAGTTAGGTTTGACACCATTCCACATATACCTCCCTTTGTAGGGGCAAGTAAGAAATTAGACCCAATTATCTCTTCCTCTCTTCTACAAGAATACTAAATGTCATAGAGAAAATATTTATAGGAAGCTTATTTGGGTGGTGTCTTTTTTGTTTTTTTAATATCTGATGAAGTTGTTCCTAGGAAACACAGAGTTGCTTTTTGAAGTATTTTTATCAGTATCCAGAGAAATTGCCCCGGAGTCGTACCTTATATTCTCTTTTCCAGTTCATCAGTTTCTAACTCCCAGTCTCTATGCTTTCAATTGTATTTAAAGGCTTTTTCCTCCCCTTTTTTCCAAGAGAGCATATTAATATATGCTCAGGTAGAATGTATTTTTCAAAATGACCATTACAACTGAAGACAGAGAAAAAGTCAAAGGTTACTGCAATCTTAACATCAGAAGCTTTGTTTAAAAAAACCAAATGACATTTTAATAAAGAGGTACCACTTTTACTGAAAATCTTCTTTTCTTAATAGAGAGAGAGAAAATTATTCTGGGTAACTGCTGTCCAGGTCAAGCCCTTTTGCATTTTCCGTGAGAAAACCAACTCCAAATTCAAAAGCCAGCTTGGGATGAGCTGAAAATCTGATTATGCTCATAATAAAAACAAAATTCCTCAGTCCTTTACACACAGAATATTTACAGTGCCTCTGTGCACCATTGACATTCTAGGCACACTGAGGTTTGCTAAAGTTGAGAATGAAAATAAGGAGCCAGAACTTAGCTTGCTATTACAGAGAGAAGTTCAGAATGATTCTGTGACATGAGGATCTGTTTATCCCTAAGGCTGGTGCAGCAATGACTTCAAAGTTTGATGGTGTCTTTTTTTTTTTTCTTCCAAAGATGTTGAGCAGAAGGCTAATGGATCCCCAGCAGGGTGCAAAGACAGCAGAAAGCAGGGGAATCAGATGTCAATGTATTCCTCCGAGATACCCTGCTAGGACAGAGCTAACTAACCAGGGTTTTAGTCTCTTGGGGAATGTGCTTTGATGGTTCCCTGCCCACTCTTGGCTTTCTATATGCTTCCTGATTATAATGCTATCACAGATAAATCATGACTTCTGCCTGTTAGGATCATTTTCTTTCTTCCTTCCTTCCTTTCTTTTTTTTTTTTTAAGAAAAGTTTGAAACCACAGGATTAAAAAGATGAGCAAATTCCAGAGAACTACGTGCTCACATAAAAACATATGTATAAACGCATGTACTACCTCCCTGTTATATCATTATCCATGGGTCTTGGACTGGACTGTCCTGTGCATGTGCCCTACGCACCTGGCATGGTGTGAGAGCTAAATCAGTGTCACAATACTTGCTCTCTTTCTTCTTAAGAGATAGAACCGCCGGGCTCAGTGGCTCAGCCTGTAATCCCGCGCTTTGGGAGGCTGAGGTGAGTGG
This sequence comes from Tarsius wallacei, assembly GCA_963574415.1. Lineage (NCBI taxonomy): Eukaryota > Metazoa > Chordata > Mammalia > Primates > Tarsiidae > Tarsius > Tarsius wallacei. The sequence goes on from CAUYQG010101506.1 coordinate 18,838, forward strand.
ATTGTCTGAGCCTGTGGGTTCGAGACCTGCCTGGGCAACTTGGCGAGACCTCATCTCTACAATAAATCAAAAAAATTAGCCGGGCGTGGTAGTGCGTGCCTGTAGTTCCAGCTACTTGGAAGGCTGAGGCAGAAGGATCGCCAGAGCCCAGCAGGTCAAGGCTGCGGTGGCCGGGAGCGGCCACTGCACTCCAGTCTAGGTGACAGAGTGAGACTCCAACTCAAAAAAAAAAAAGATATAGAACCAGTCAGTCTCTCTTGTTTAAAAGACATATGGTAAAGAAAGCCCACAAATCATTTTTTTCTGATTTATTTATATATTTTGATATATTTTTTTGTCACTCACTAGACTACTTCACTAACTTCCTAATAAATAGACTTCAGGGGAGAGGGAGTTCATTGTTGTCCCTCAAGATAGACACAAATTGACTGTAAATTTATCCCAGAAGTAAGAATTTGGATTTTAAATGCTATGGGCATCCTAAATGTACTAGCATAGGCTTACACAGCTCTTTTGGTATAGGCACAACTAGGTACACAAATAAGCATCAGTCATCTGAGAGTAGACATCATCTTTACTCTTTGCTTGGAGGAGAGACAAGCTCAGCCAGCAGGAACTCAAGTGGAAAGTACTGGATCTATTTGATATTTGACAAGCACAATCCTTTTAAAACCATGAAATAAAACTGAACTACCCAATGAAAATCAATGAAGTCAAAAAGCTGTACTACAAGCATGTTTGTATCTCCTGCCCAGCTGCACCGCCATTCTCCTCTACCAAACACCCTCCAGCGTGGATACCCTTGGCCAACTCCCAACCTCTCTGGATGCCATCTCTCCACACTGCTCCACCTGCAGGAAGACCACAGATCTCTTTATGGGTATGTTTGCCTGAGGCTCTATCTAAGTTTCTTGTCACCCAAGCTTAGCCCACCTTGGAGTCAGGCCTTGGCCATTAGAGAGAACATTCTTTGTCTTATATGTCCTATTCTGTATCCTATTGCCATATGCCCAGATCAACATAGTAAGGCCAAATGGATTCTTACATTTTATATTTCAGACCATGTCATTACAAACTGATCATATTAGGAATTCCTGCTACCTGTAAACTTCCCCATCTGCCTTCTATCCTCTCAGACTCCTCATTATTACACTTTTATGTTCAAAACCCTAAACTGGCCTTCCACTGAGTTGCCTCAGGGAAGTGTCACATCAGTGACTTTCCTTGCTTGTCATTTCCTCAAGACTCTCTGCCTTCCCACTAATGGTGATTCCTGCCCACTGACCGATTCATTTCAGTTCTGAAGCATCAACAGCTCGTGTGAGATTATCCAGTTAAATAGTAGGGGGTAGGGGCGAGAACCACTTCATGAGATGAAATAAAAGAGACTTTCAGAGAAGATACTTAAACTCACTCTTTAAAGTTTCAGTTTGAGTACTCTTTGAAAGGTTGGCTTCAAAGCCTTGTAAAAAACCTACAAATAAAGTGAGAATTTTTTTTTTTAAAATTGGTGGCGATAAGGAATCAAAAAGACTGAGATTTTTTATTCTCTGTTAAATGAGAAGAATCAGCAGCAAGTATGGATATGAACCTCAAACAGCTCCTTCCACATTCCCTGTGAGCATGACATGCTTCTTCCTAGCTGGCTAAATAATAAAAAATGGTGGGAAAAATTTCCATAAGAGGTAGAGTGGGGCAGTAGAAGGCCACTACAGTAAAACAAAGGTCCTGGATGAGCAAGACCCAACTCTAACTTGGCGGAAGCATCACTAAATCTTTCTATATATTAATTTCCTGTAGATGAAAATAGCAGGTGTATCTAGACTCACAAATAAGTTGTAAAGTAAAACAGATGTGAAACATAAGGATGATGTATTATGTGAAGTGATAATCTTACTTTCTAAATTCTAGAAACTTCTATTTTAAGTAACTTTCTTTCTAACCTAAAGATTTCTAAGTATTTAATAGGAAGTATAAGATAAGCCCTAACAATTGTGAATCTGTAATAAAACAAATTAACATGGAAAACCACATGAGGGTCCTTTACAGCATTTACTATAACTAATCACATAGGAAGAGTATGTGGACTTTGGATTCACTCCAAAATAGCTCTGCACACTAGTACCAAAAATTAAGCAGTCCTTCACCCTCGCATGTACCCATCCTCTTAAGCCTTACCCACAGTAAAACAAATGTATTAATTGCAAGAATAATTTATGCAACCCTTTTATTGCTTAAGTGTGTATAGGAAACTGAGTAACATTAAAAATAACTCAGCGTGGGTAGTCAAGGTCAATTTAGCAAGCAAAGTCTACTTGGCCCAGCAGCTGTGGACTTTGTACATGGGGTCAGCATACTCAGAGACATCGAGGTTGGGAGGAGTAGAGAAGAAGAGAAGAGAGTAGAGGATCCCTTTATAATAAAGCGTACATCATTCCTGATTTCTTGTCCAAGTTTTCATTGCTAAATAAAAGAACATTATGTTCTATTTTTAATGACAATAATCGATTTTAGATGATTTTAAATTTTTGACTGATTTTATCATGTATCGCATGTATAATATAAAACAATGAATTTACTTTGTTATTTATGGTTATTAAAAATTTGCATTTCCATCTTCAAGGCAGTATTCTAAGTTTGTTTGCTTTTGCTTTTATTAGGATTCTGTGACAGGGCTCAGCAGTTTCTAAAAGTGCTGAAAACGAAGTGGTAGATGAGCTAGAACTTGATGGTTGTGAGGTCCTTAAAAAACAATACTGTGTTTTTAATGGCATTACATAGGGCGAGAAATTAAAGAGGTTTTGTTTTCCCTGCATGTTTCTCATTTTGAAGTTAGAAAAGAAGCTCCGTCTGATTGAGCTAGGTGGGGGGTAAAGAACTTGCCAGGTTTCACATCTGAAAGCAAATGCCTAGAAGTGGAATTAAAAGCCAATGTACACTAAACTGTTAGTGTTAACTGATGTCAGCCTTAATCTGTGCTCAAAAGTGGAGTGTGAACCATTCAAAACGATACTTGTCTCCTTGCTAGGAGCAGGGGCCTGCACACCAGGCAGCAGAGTTAGGAATTCGTTAGTGCCTCTCACTTAGAATTCATTGGTTGGGATTTGTCGCACGCATCTGAGGGGCAGATTTTGAAGATGGACAGTGCTTCACAACCCCCCTGGCCACGGGGTCAGAGCAGAACCCCATGTTTCATGGAACCCTCATGTCTTACATGATATTAATGAAGGAAGAGAAAAATTGCAAAACATAAAAAAGATTTCCATGGTCACATATACTTGAGAAATTCAGAGTTAATCAAGGTTACATATGTTTCTTGGGTCTGTGAGCTCTTTTTGAAGAAATAGCTATTAGACAATGGCTGGATATTTGTGTTCCATGGGGCACAGTTTGGGAGATACTAAGATAAAATATTATGATCCCTGGTTTACACATGAGGCAGTGAAGTCTCAAGAGATTATGCCCTAGAAGGTGGTGAAGGGTACAGGTCTCTAGCCTCCTAGTACCAACTCTTCCCAGGGGACAGTCAAAAATCCTAGCAATGACAAACTGCAGCTGGAGTTCTCAACTACGTATAAACACAGAAGAGTCTCCTAAAATGAATGCTTCTGAAAGTACTTTATGCACACTCTTCCTTTTCTGCCTCAGTCAGGACATGTAGACCCTCCCAAATCAAAATTACCTGATACAGAGGCATGCAGATGCTATCAATCCACTCCAGTTGCAACCGAGGCAGTTCATCTTTCCGGTTCCGATCAAAAATAGCCTAGAATAGGGGAGAAGAACCTTGCTTTATTACACGGAAGTATTTTACAGGTGCTTTATCAAACACTTTGCCACAATGGTCCAATTTTTATAAACTGAACACTTCACAAATCACAATCAATCTTTACACATACTAGCTTTTCAAAACTTTATCTATGATGAGAAATAAAGTATTTTCACCTCTTTTTTATGAGATTTGTAAGTGAATTTATTTGAACTTTATAACATGCAACTTCTTGAGGCCAAAATCTGTCTTCAGATGTAAGTTACTGCTACTAAATCAAGTCATCAGGTCACTGGGAATTGGGTACAAGTCAAGGGGAAGTCTTGTGCTTTACTGCCCACAAGAATAATGCAGGCTTTGATTTCTATAGTGAGAAAATGGAATAGAATGAGATCGATTGGAAAAGATTCTTAAAAGCAATTTTATTTTCAATAGAAACCATTTATATTTATTTTTCAAGGTGGGCTGTTGATTCTCTATAGTTTTCTTTACTATCTGGAATTTTTGTATTTATTCAATTACCCTGTTTCTGGTGGGTATTATAAAGTCACTTCTTTAAAAAAAAACAACAATTTGGTGGTTTTTAGTATATTCACAAATTTGTACAACCGTCACCACAATTAATTCTAGAACATTTTTATCACCCAAGGAAACCCTGTACCATTAACAGTCACTCTCTTTTTTCCCCAAACTTCCAGTCTTAGGCAACCATGAATCTCCTTTCTGTCTGTATGGATTTGCCTAGTCTGCACATTTCATATAAATGTAATCATATAACATGTGATCTTTTGTAATTGGCTTCTTTCACTTAGCATAATGTTTTCAAGGTTAATCCTTGTAGCATGCAACGGCTCTTCATTCATTATTATTGCCAAACAATATTTCATTGTGTAGCTCTACCACATTTTATTTATTCATTCATCAGTTGATCAACATTTGAGTAGTATCCAGGCTAATATGAATAATGCCGCTATGAACACTCATGTACAATGTGGGATGTATGTTTTTGTTTCTCTTTGGGTTATACCTAGAGGTGAAATTTCTGGGTCATATGATGACTGTTTAACTTTCTGAGAAATTAACAATGTTTTTCAAGGCAGCAGTACCATTTTATATTCCTACCAGTAATGTATGAAATTCTAATTTTTCAATAGCTGTCTTTTTTATTCGCGAAGTGGTTGGTATCACATTGTGGTTTCAGTTTGCATTTACCTGATGACTGATGATTTCCAGTATCTTTTTGTGTGCTTATTGACCATTTATATATCTTCTTTGGAGATATGACAATTCACCCATTCTAAAAAATTGAGTTATTTGTCCTTTAAAATTGAGTTGTCTTTATACTGTTGAGTCATAACAATTCTTTTTATATTCTAGATAGTTGACCCATATCAGATATATGATTTGCAAATCTTTTCACTTTCTTCATAGTATCCTTCGATGCACATAAATTTTTAATTTTGATAAAGTTCAATTTTATTTTAATGAAGTCCAATTCAGCATCTCTGTATCAAAAACCCTGGGCCATTTTGTCTTTTGTCTCTTGTGCTTTTGGTATCATATCTAAGACACCACGTCTAAACTCAATCCAGCAGATTTATACTTATATTTTCTTCTAAGAGTTTTATAGTTTTAACCCTTACATTTAGGTCTATGATTCATTTTGAGTGTATTTCAAGGTATAGTGAAAGGAAGGGGACCAACTTCATTCTTTAGCCTGTGGATATTCAGTTATCCCTGAATCATTTGTTAAAATGTCTATTTTTCCTCCATTTGATTGTCTTGGCACCCATGTTGAAAATCAGTTGCCTATAGTTGTAAAGCTTTATTTAGGGACTAGTCACTTTTTAATCAATGTTGGATGGCAAAAATTGAGGTGATATCTTACTTTGTCCTGGGCTTTCCTGTCTCAGCATTTTCCATCTCATAATTGAGTGTTAGTGATGATTTACTTAATGTCTACATTTCCCACCAGTGGACATGGTCTTTGCCAGCAGGGAAGATGGTGTCTTGCTCATTGCTGATTACACAGAGCCTAGCTTCACGCTTGACACATGGATGTGTTCAAGCAGGCTTTGTTAACTGACTTACTGCTTCTAGTGTCGACCTGCTGGCTGTGGTCTAGATTAGCCTTTGTCTTCATAAAATGACTCTGATGACTTCTGGGATCATGATACCTGTGGGGGCTCCAGAACAATTTTCTTTCTAAATATCAAGAGATAACAGACACAGTGGGTATCGGCTCTGGGTGCATGCATCTCCAGACATTTCTGGAAAGGACTGAGGGATAACCCTGCTACATCAGGCAGGCCTCTTCTGAGGTCATCAGTTGTCATAAGTGGCCTTTTGTGAGGAGACAGGAGCATTTAGAGCAAAGTTTCCATCACAAAATTCACTTCATTTACCTTTTCAGGAAATGCCTTACCTGATCCTACAGATAAAGACTTCTTAGTGCCGCACCACTACTCCCACCAGCTCACTGAGGCCAGCAATTTACTCATTTTTTTTTTTCATTTAATTAAATGACCTGTGGTATTGCTGCATTGTAAACCCTTCAGAGTATGCCTTGACAATAGTTTTTAAAGAGAGAAAAAGCTTTTATTTGAAAGTAGATTAGATATGTAGCTGAGAGAAATTTGGGTTGTACTAGGTTTTTATACATTAACTGTATATGTCCCAATCTAATATCTTATTTTTATAACCAAATTTGATGACACTACCAAAAAAGAATAAAGCAATGCTTTGAAAACTGATTAAATAGATGTTGCTCTGAAAACTCAAATAATTGGTATGTGTTTCAACCTATGTAGTCTTCTGACCTATAAGCAACCTATTAAGAATAGACAAAATTAATAAAACTGTGAGCTCTGACTTCAGACAGGCAAAACTACTCAAGCTAAGAGATAATTTTGCTGCTTTTCCTTGCATTTAAATGTCTGCAAAGAAGGGTGTCTTAAAATTTGAAGACCTTTTATTTTATTTTTTATTTCTTTGAGTTGGAGTCTCACTCTGTCGCCCAGACTGGAGTGCAGTGGCACGCTCCCGGACTCCGCAGCCTTGACCTGCTGGGCTCTGGCGATCCTTCTGCCTCAGCCTTCCAATTTTTTTTTTTTTTTTTTATGGTAGAGATGAAGTCTCGCCAAGTTGCCCGGGTGGGTCTTGAACCCACTGGTTCGGGCAATCCACTCGCCTTAGCCTCCCAAATTGCTGGGATTACAGGCTGAGCCACTGAGCCCGGCTGAAGACCTTTTAAATACCTCCAAATGTTCAAGACTCAGTTGATTTGAATCCTCATAAACAGACATTCTTGACAATTGACACTTTCCTTGAGCTTTGTTGACTCTACTGTGCTGTGCCAGTTTTTTAAATACTTTGCACTACTCTCACAGTCATTGGCTTATATCTTTTTAGTTAATCAGTCATTAGTAATGAAGAAGCTGCTGCCTCCTTAAGGGTGATGACTGAGGCATTTATGTTTTCTGTATCCTGATGCATAAAAACAACATCATCTGGAGCCTAGAGCAAGCACTCTCAAATAATATTAGACGGATGAGACCAGTATAAATAGCATTTGAATCACCAGAACCTAGTTCTCTAGGTGAAACCTTCCATTTTGCAAACAAAGGAAACAAACAGAGGTTGGAAATGATTTGCTTTGGGGATCTTGAAAAGTTGGAAATTGGAAAATAAAATCTAGCTTTTCAAGGCTGGACAGCTTGCCTTAATTTTTTGCTGTACAATATTTCTTTTCCAAAGTAGGCATATATGAAATGCCAGCACTGGGCTTTGAATTATTCAAATTCCACTTTGCACATCCTCCCTTGTGCCTACTTGGCCCACTGTGGGTGCTCAGGAAATGCTTGTTAAGTAGCTCGCCACTCTTAATAAGAAACCAGGGAATAAGAGTGTTTAGCATTTACGTTTAATTAAAGTTCTAAACTTTCAGCATTGCTTCTTTACATCCATTCTTAGTCTTTCCCATTTCAACTTGTGACTTGGAGTTATTTTTGAAAATGTCATTCAAAAGGGTAAATACGTGATAACAAAAGGATGAATTTACTGAGGGAGTGAGTTTGAGTTCTGATCTCTCCCGATCTCCTTGTTCGAAAAACTCACTGGTTACAAGTTCAGCCACCTGAAACATAGAAACATTTTAATTTATGGTTATGTATAGCTTGTCATGAGGCTTGGAAGTTCTTTTTTTTTTTTGAGTGGAGTTTTTTTTTGAGTTGGAGTCTCACTCTGTCGCCCAGACTGGAGTGCAGTGGCTGCTCCTGGCCACCGCAGCCTCGACCTGCTGGGCTCCGGCGATCCTTCCATCTCAGCCTTCCAAGTAGCGCACTACCATGCCCGGCCAATTTTTTGATTTATTGTAGAGATGAGGTCTCACTTGCCCAGGCGGGTCTCGAACCCGCGGGCTCAGGCAATCCACTCACCTCAGCCTCCCAAAGTGCGGGATTACAGGCTGAGCCACCGAGCCTGGCAGGAAGTTATTTCTTATATCTTTGGTGATTATCTTAAACATAGACAAACTTGTAAAAAGCTTATAAGGGGCAGCCACAGTGACTCATGCCCACAATCCCAGCACTTTGGGATGCGGAGGCAAGAGGATTCTCTGAGCCCAGAGGTTCAAGATCAGCCTGGGCAACTTGACGAGATCTTCCTTGACTCTACAATAAATAAAAAAACTAGGCGGGCATGGTGGCTCGCCCCTATAGTTCGAGCTACTTGGAAGGCTGAGGCAGAAGGATCGCCCGAGCCCAGCAGGTCGAGGCTGTGGTGACTGTGAGCATGCCACGGCACTCTAGCCTGGGTGACACAGTGAGTCTCCGACTCAAAAAAATAAATAAAAATAAATAAGTAAATAAATGAAAATTTAAAAGCTTATAAGGAAGTACATTAACCTTTTGTGTTTAAAGATGTTACTGAATGTAATCAATTAAACTGATTTCTTTTTAATTAGGAGAACTTATGCAATGCATTTTTAGACACATGCCAACAGATGATCTTCCACAGAACAGCTTCTATATTCCATTATACAGAAAAATGAAGCAAATATTAATTTAATAATAGCTTCTATGACTATTATATATTCTTATATTATCCAATGACAATTTAGTCAACTTTTGATTATTTCTATGTAGATTCCTTATTTTGTTGCATACTTTGATCTTAGCCTAGCTTCATTTTCCACCACAAAAACTGCGTAACTCCCATCCCACCAATGTTTGTGTGTACTCTGGAAGGGATAACCCCAGGACACATCCTCTGCTTCCTACTGTAGCAATCAATCAAGAGACAGGACTTATGCTAGATTCACTTTTTACCAAACTTTTACAGTATGTCAAGATACAGTTTGAAGACTGTGATTTAGTCTTTAGGCTGTCTGAATGGACTGTACGTACAAAAAATGTGCATTTATGATAGGCTGTAGTCGGTACAACTCAATGGATGGTTGTTCTACCCTAAACCATAAAGACTTGCATTTTTCTACTTTTAATCCATTAGTGTGGGTGATCAGCAGCTACTGAACATATCCAAGCTAAAGAGAATTTTTTCTTCCCCAAGCCTGCACTTTTTAGGTTAGTTTATGGGAAGCAAACCGATAAAACAGATTAAGTATTGAACAGGTATTTCCAACAATGCTGTGGTGTATACTTAGGACATTTCTGAGATGAACTAGCTGTATTTACAAAATACTGTAAGAGTAGAAAAAAATCCCAGACAACTACATGACAAGAAGACCTGGACCCCTAAACTAATTTTTCTCTGTTCCAGGCTCTATAAAGATCAGGTTCTTAATTCTGTCAAAGGTGAGATGGGTTTAATTGTGATCAAATGCATAGAATCAGGATAATTTACCTAAGTCTATCTCTCAAGAAATTTTGTCAACCATGATCACAGACAAAACTTAAATACAACATTAAGCTCACAAACACATACAGCACACACACACATCTGAGGGTAGCAAGTATGCAGTCATGGATAAAGAAATCACCTTCAGACTTCTAATATTTCTAATAAAAAACATGGATCTCTTTCAATAATTCATCTGCATAAAACTAGTCTCAACTGACTCAAAAATCCATCTGTCCCCAATCTCTGGTTCCAATCCCTTCATTTGTATGTGTGCCCATTTTCTAGGACTCGATTCGCTTCTCTCCAGTCTCTGCTGCTACCTTTCTCATTCCAGTACACCAGGCTTCTCTCTTCCTTCTCTGACTTTCCTTCAAACAGAAAATGGTCCCCTAAGGGTATGGCCTCATTTATTTAGTTCCCAGAACTCTCCCTCAGATTGCTTTGAGCTGGATCTTTTGCATTAAAGAATGTAAATGTGCACATCAGGCACCCCAAGGTGGGAGTCCTGCATAGGTCCTTAGCCCCTGGAAAGCAAAGAAATTAAAACAAAATCCTGTCTTTGCTCTTTCCAAAGTGGTCCTGGGTATTTCCCCTGTGCTTCTTTCACAGTTTAACTTGTACCACTATTTTGTTTGTACTTAAAAACCTAATCAGGAACATTAAGTGGCTCCTGATTGAATTTTTTATTAAAGAAGGAAATTGAGATGCTAATCAGGCCTTGGGGGAATCACTGGGGAAACCCACATGCTTGAAGTCATGTTTATGAGGAAGAAAAAGTCAAAAAGACCCCAACAGAAAACATTTGGATAAGGAATTTTAAAAAATAAACATCCAGGAAGTTAGAAATATACTTTTCAAAGAAGAGTATATTGTTTTGTCCAAATGTTTTCTAAATTCAGTGAGTATATTTTTTAAAATATCTTAACTTATTCAATTTGGAGACAAACATGAGTGAGATCTCCAGCTTAGAACTGTGAAAGCTTTCTGATGGAAACCTTTGGAAAAACATGGCTTTGTGTTTTATTTCCCTGAACTCTTCCATTTCTGCATGTATCAGCAGAACTTCACATCCTAAACATAAAATAATATTTACACTAGTGATGGAGAAGACCACCTACAATTGGCTACTGGGTCTCTCAAGTTGGTCTAAAATACAAATGCAGAAACATTTTTTCTTCCAAGTACTTTGCCCTGTCACCTCTCTCCTGTTCCAGTGGGCTGCTGCTCCTTTCGTTCTTTTTTTTTTTTTTTTTTTGAGTTGGAGTGTCACTCTGTCACCCAGGCAGGAGTGCAGTGGCAATGTTCACAGCCACCGCAGCCTCGACCTGCTGGGCCTAGGTGATCCTTCCACCTCAGTCTTTCAAGCAGCTGGAACTACAGGCATGTGCTACCACGCCCAGGTTATTTGATTTGTTGTAGAGACGAGGTTTCACCAAGTTGCCCAGGCTGGTCTCGAACCCCTGGGCTTAGGCAACCCTTTCGCCTCGGCCTCCCAAAGTGCTGGGATTACAGGCTGTCACCAAGCCCAGCCTCCTTTAGTTCTTGACATGCATTTCATGAACTGGGGTTTCTAAAGATCCTGGCACGTCATACCTCACCCCACTGCCTCTCTGGTCTTATCTCTTTTTCTCCCATTTCTCCAACTGTCTCACACTCTCACCCCTCTTTCCCCTTCTGACCCTGTCACAGCAGTCGCCCCCCGTACTACACTTTCTCCCAATACCTGGAAGAGTCTCCTACCTCTTGTCTGCAGTATATTTGCAAATTCTACTGGAAGTGAGAACTTCCCACACAGGGAGGTAAAGGGTGGGCAGAGATGTAGAAAGATGTCACTCAACCACACACATTTCTCATAATCACTCTGTTTTATGTGATTTTTTGGTGACTCCAAATATGTCACATTGAAATTAAAACCAAAGCTCAATTGAAGGGAGTGCTTTATGAGAAAACTGCCTTGTCTGTGTTGGACTGCTATGTGAGTGGGAAATATTAACCTTTGTGTTAAGCAACTGAAATTTCAGAATATATTTTTTTACTGAAACAAAGACTAGTCTAGCCTTAAGTAATACAACAGTTGGTATGGGAGTGAGGTGCTGCTATTGAAACAAAAAAGAGGCTCAGTGTCATCAGCTTAAGGGACAAGTATCAGATAGTGAGGAGGCTATAAGGATGACAATTCATGTTATATAGTGGCAGAATCTTTAGTACAATTATCATGAAAATAAAGCTGGCAATGTTCTTAATGAACTCACAGTCTTAGGAGAAGAGATTGGAAAACAAAATGTTAGTAGCATGAAATATAGATCGTTTTGCTAGGCACTACAGGAAACAAGTTCAGAAAGGAATCAGCAAGCTTATACCCAGGAATGAAAGAGAATAGAATAAGTCTAAATTCAGGGTCTTGTAGAGATGGAAGATGAAGTTGCTTCTTAACTCCAAGCCATAAAAATGAAAACTGAAATACGCTTCAAATGACAAAAGTTGTTTAAGACTCAGCTTTGCAACAAGAGTCAAATCAAACGTATGGCCAGGATACCTGTAGTTAATGCTGAATGAATTAGGTAATATACAATATATACTTTTAACTGGACAAAAATGGCTCAGAGACATAATTTAACTACATGGTTCTCTCATTGAAGTCTATTAGGTCCAAGGCATATAAGTTAAGTCAGGAGAACAAAAGAAAGAAACATATTTGTTATATTTCTTTATTCCTGAATGTAACGAAGCAAAGAAATACAGAAATTTTAAGTTATGTATATGCAAGTGTGGATATGGTTATTGGTAAATGGAAGACTGGAATCAAAGACATAAGAAGCTAACTAAATGTTGAGGAGAGATTTAATACTAAAGAAATCCTGAAAGAAAGAAATCCTGAAAGAAAGAAAGAAAGAAAGAAAGAAAGAAAGAAAAAAGAAAGAAACCTTGAGCCTGTGATTACATAAAACAAGCCTTGGGCCCTCATCTTTCTTCAGGTGAGAAGAAGGCTGAGCAAGCAGCTTGACCTTCAGATAAAGCCAAGAAGATGAATGGAAAAGGAATAGTTTCCCAGGGAGGATCGAAAAATCATGAAAAATAAGGAACTGAGGGAGCATTTCTCAGAGAATCAGGGTCTACCACAGTGTGGAGAGTCCTCCCAGTGAATGCCCAGTGGAATTTTGAACTGCTGTGTCCCACTCACTGACAAATGTTGCTCATCTCTTCCCTTCCTGAATTGGGAGTGTTACAATGAGCATTTTGGATTTTGGTTCTATGTTACATGTTGTATTTGGACAAGTGTAGGTCTTTAATTTACATCTAGACTTGATATAGAGACTAGCAGGTATCACACAGAAATCCTGGACTTTGAGTTTGATACCATGATGGATGGGACATTTGGATTGTCTTTCTTAAGGACAGGATGAGTATATTTTGTCTGCAGGAAGGAGATTGAATCATATTTTTGGTGATCAGAAGGACAAACTGTGGTAGTCATGTGTTCATGAACTATTTTTGGCTTTCTCTTTTCTGGGCAAATAGAAGGTTTGTACTTCTTAGCTGGGTGAGGTCATGTGACAAGTTTTGACCAGTTGGGGAAGGGGGCATCTAATTGTCAGTGTAAGATGCCCTAAGGCCTCTGCCAGAATGAACCAGGTAGTGGCTGCTCCATTGACCCCAATATAGAATGAGAAAACAGAGGTCCCAACCAACCCTAGATGCCCATGCGTATGAGCCATTTGTTGCTTAAAGCCACTGGGATTGTGGGTTTAGTGATAACGCAGCCCATTCTGTGAACAGACTTGTACCACTTAAAAAGGTTGATTAATGCATCCTATGTAGGTAAGCATAAGACACTGTTAAGGATGAAGGCTCTGGTGCCTAATCTGCTAGGATCTATACCTAGCTCCACCATCTACCGGCTGTATGACCTCAGGCTATTTATCCTTTTTAAACCTCATTTTTCCCATTTGTGAAATGGGGGTAATAACTGCATTCGTTTCCTAAGGCTGTCATAAATGACCACAAACTTGGCAGCTAAAACAACAGGAATGTATTCTCTCATAGTTTGGGAGGCCAGGAGTTCTGCATCAGTCCACTGGCCTTCTGCTATGATTTCTAGCAAGGTGTCGGTAAGAATGTGCTCCCTTTGGAGGATCTTGGAGAGAAACCGTCCCTTGCCTCTTCCAGATTCTGGTGGCTGCTAGCATTCCTTTGCTTGTGGCCTCTTCTCTCTCTTCTCTTCTCTCTCTCTTTTTTTTTTTTTTGAGTCAGAGTCTTACTCTGTCGCCCAGGCTTGAGTGCAGTGGTACACTCACAGCCACCGCAGCCTCCTCTGCTGGGCTCAGGCGATCCTTCCGCCTCAGCCTTACAAGTAGCTGGAACTACAGGTGCACATCACTACATCCAGCTAATTTTTTGATTTATTGTAGAGACGAGGTCTCACCAAGTTGCCCAAGCTGGTCTTGAACCCCTGGACTTGGGAAATCCTCTCGCTTTGGTCTCCGAAAGTGCTGGGATCACAGGCTTTAGCCACCACACTGGGCCTGCTCTTTCTTATAAGAACACTTGTGATTGGATTTAGGGCACACCTGGGTAATCCAGATGGTCTCTAGTTGAGATTCCTAATTTCTTCACATCTGTACAGATACCCTTTCCTTCTAAGGTAATGTTTACAGTTTCCAGGGATTAGGACCTGCTATCTTTGGATGGCCATTGTTCAGCCAACTATAATAACTATGCCTACCTCAAGGGGAGGAGGATTAAGGATTAAATTAGGTTATATATATATATATAAATTATGTATGGGAAATGTATCTTATTTTCCCTAAAATGCCAAGTCTTAAGATGCCAAGTTACTGTTTTAGATGTCACACTTCACACAGTAGGTGCCTCATACAACATAAAGAGCTATTAACCTCTAAACATCACAAGAAACCAGGGGTCGGATCTTAAGTTGAATAGTTACTTGATTGAACACTACTCTTGCTATAGAACTAATGTTTTACGGCAGAGGAATGAGATAGGTGGTAAAGGCATGATTTTTTTTTTCTACTCATTAAATAGAATCCTGCATACTTTGGCTACAGAGCTCTGTGATATCAAAACAGTACTTGAGGAAAAAAAGAATTTCTTTTTTTCTTTCATTTTATTTTTCAAATGTGGAAAATAGGACCTGGTGCTAAGACATGGTTACCTAGTCAAAAGCACTATCTTTGAAAATCTTGCCTTAAGAAACAGTCAATGTGTTATTTGGATTTAGCACGTTAGAAAAAATCTTACAGAGTTAGAAATATTATTGCTCAGAGGAAGCGTGATAAAGAAAAGGCTGTGCAATAAACTATGTCGCGCTGAAGCCTCCTGCTATTTTTTACACCATGTTAATACTGATGCAAATTGACTAGGGTTTCAGTGCCTGGTAGATGGGGCTCTGGGAATATTGTCTCCCCCTTACCCCCCACCCCCACCAGTTCCTCCTCCGCTGAGCTCTGCCATTAATCACCACTTGCCTGTCTGGAGATCTCCCACGGTTTGGTCACGGCTCCAAGGTCACAGGCTGTCATTAACATTGATCTGAAAAACAGAACCAAACAAAACAGCCTGAATAATCTTTTGTTGCATTCCTAAACAAACTCGTCCTAGATACATAAATAAATAAAATGGAAACGAGGCCAGCTCACATCTTCTTTCCTCAACAAGGGGCAGTACTGTTTATAGTCCCTGCGTAAGCTTCTCCATCATGTGGCCACACTGCTTAGGAAGACAAAGCTCTCACACATCCTCCGGTGGCCCTTTTGTTTTGTCTGCAGCAAATCAAGGAAAGCAAAGCACTGCTTTCTTTACACCTGAGCTGAGCAAGCTCTGCTTAAAATAATTTATAATGGACAATGCTGTTGCTTTTTAAAGCATAAGCAAAGGAACCAGTACATAACACTATAGACATGGCTGATGAAACCATTTACCAACTTATCACTGATTGATGGGAATGGAAGAAAACATACCAAAGAGGCGAGGCCCACACCACAGAAAGACACCTTCATTTTCAACTGCTCTGAAGAACTGAGATTTACGGTTCAGAGCCATACTGTTCACTCCAGTTTACTACCTGGCCCCAAGCATGGTTTATAAGCACGATGAAGAAGAAACATGCTCGGTCCAACTTTCATTAATTTGAGCACATAAGAAAGCCTAAGGAGGAACGGAATCAGATTTTTGAGGGGCAGATTTAGCTAGAATTCACCCTGAACTGTGGAAACATAAGGAACAATTCAGATAACTCTGGTGCTTAAAATTTGATGTGGTGGGAGGGAGAAATATAAGGCATACTCTTTGTCCCAAATTTGCTTTCTTTGTGCTGAACCCAGCAGCAGTATGTGATGAAAAACAATGCAGGATGTGGGTCAGGGAAGCACATCTTGGCTAACAATGGCTTTTGGAAGAAAGGGGCGTGTTGTTAAAGGTCAGAGGGCTGTCCTGATGCCGGGTGTTAACATTTCATGCCCTGGAGGATGAAATGTCTTAGAAACATGTCTGCCGCCCAGATGGCAGCATGCCTAGATGGCAGGGGGTTTGTGTAACTTCCCCCAGGAAACCCCGCCAGGGAACAAGGCAGAGTCGCAGATAACAATAGGTCATTCATGGCACAACCAGGCAGCACCAGCACCAACAGCTCTGTGGACTCAAGCAGCATTGATGAAGTATCTAATTCCAAACATCCCTGTATTAAGTGCTATGCTAAGAGAGATGTAGCAATCTACTCCTCACTGTGACCTTCTGGAACAAGCATTTCTACACTGCTCACCATGTGCTTGCCTCTGTGCTAAGCACCATAGTGACTACTAACTACTAACTAAGTGAATCCTCATCACCACCCCGGAGGTGGGGGCTATTAATCTTATTTTACAGACAAGTAAACAGCATGGAGAGACTGAGTAACTTGTCCAAGGTGAGGAAAGGATTCAGGATTCTGGGCTTATCGCAAAACTACCAGACCCTCTCTTGCTACACCCCTATGCCTCTCATTTTTGGTTCTGTCAGTACCCAAGAGAGACAAGAATGTGGGTAGATGCATTGGACTTTTAGTTCTGCCCAATTGAAAATCTGAAACTTACTTCTCACATTCATATCACCATTAATCAGTCAATCAACAAGCTTTTTGAGTATCCGCTAGGTGCTCAGATGATCGTTCTAATAGCTACCATTTATTGGGCAGTCACTACTGAATGACTGGCACAGTCTCTATATGAGGTAGAGATGCCATTATTATCTCCATTTTACAAATCGAAAAATTAAAGTTCACAGAGTTTAGGTAATTTGCCAAAGGGCTATACAGCTAGGAAATGTCAAAGCTAGGATTGGAATCCACAAAGTCTGACGGGAGAATTTTTACTTCAAGGAATACTTATAGTGGAGGAGAAAATCTCCCCAGAGAAGGAAGAGGGAAAGAATGAGAGGTAGGATGGGTGGAGGGACTGAAATATTGATCCAGTTAACACTGAGAAGTCAATCAAGGCTGGGGACTCGGGAGGGACCTGGCTTGACCTCTAGAAAGAAAACTTTAGGTTGTGGTCATGAAAATGGTTTGAAGAAGGAAAGAGGAAAGAAGGAGACCTGGTGGAAGCATAAATGGATACGAACCTGTAACAAGAAAGGGACAATAGAAAAGCAAGGACAAGAATGGAAGATTACAAAGAAAGAACTGAAGGAGACAAATGAGCAGTTTTATCTTATTTTTTACATAAAGCCTCTCAAGAAGTGAAAGGTCTTTTTGAGAGTAAGAGAACAGGGAGTTTGTACCAACTGCTTTAGTCTGAGGTTCCCATAATTCTAGTTCCATTTACAGTTGTGTCAATCTGTTTAGTGAAATTGAATGAATGGTCATGCCCTTTCATTTCTATCCTAAGTGGGTAGAAAAAGAACAGTGATGTCTCCAGCCTATTTAATAGTTGAAGCAGATTGCCTTTAACATACTTCTCTTCTATCTGCCAAAATTATTTTAAAAACTGATCCTGTGATAATCATTATCTTCTTGATTTGTTCTGTAGTTTCATTTATTTATTTAGTGTTGGAGTCTCGCTCTGTTGCCCAGACTGGAATGCAGTGGCATGCTCCTGGCCACCACAGCCTTGACCTGCTGGGCTCCGGCAATCCTTACACCTCAGCCTTCCAAGTAGCTGGAACTACAGACGTGCGCTACCACACCTGGCTAATTTTTGATTTATTGTAGAGACGAGGTCTTGCCAAGTTGCCCAGGTGGGTCTCGAACCCACAGGCTCAGACAATCCACTTGCCTTGGTCTCCCAAAGTGCTGGGATTACAAGCTGAGCCACCGAGCCTGGCCTGTTCTGTAGTTTTAAATGATTAGCAATTTAAAACATATATTCAAATTCAGTAAAAGATTTCATGTATGGACTGAAATTTACACTTGCCAAATAAAAAATATGACACTTTGCAGTCTGCACTTTGTTTCACTGTTTTAAATTTCAAATACAAATAAAACCCACAGATAAAACCCACATAAAATGACAGAATGGAAATAGCTCGAGTTATGTTTCTTCATCTTTACCATAACTGTGCTATCACTGTTTGTTCTGAATACAGTCTTTCAAAGCAGGAATATGAAGTTCTGCAAGGTTGGAGACACACACTATACCTGGAGAGAGTTCAAAAGGTTCCGAACAGTTAGGAACTTACTCTTGAAAGTGTGTAGCTGAGTCCCCCTATGTCAGGGGCTGACTTATAACTGGGCATTCCTGAAATGAATTTGCATTACAATACTTATACAAAGAAAGAATAATTGACAAACGTGCTGAGTTGGAGCTTGCATATCAGTTATTTTGATTCTTAACAGTAACCTTGGTAATTTATACCAATATATACCAACAAAAGACATCTCTTGGGAGGAGTATCTCATCACTGACTTTGGAATTACTGTACATGGTGATAATTCACAGCAGGCTGACTTTTACTTGGTTTTATTGTTATTTTTAAATTCTCTACCAGGAGTGCTCCCTCAGAGCCCTGTCCTTGGTGCACTGTGGTCAGAGTCTATCATGAAATGGGGGAGGGAAGGCAGATGGGGGAGGGGAGAGCATCTGGGGTGCCTCTATTTTGCATACTGTTCTTCCAAATAAGATATTTCTTCCATATGGGTTCCTTGCCAGAAAACATCCAGATGGAGATACTGAATGAGGACTGGTGTTTGAGGTATGGAACCGAGAAGAGAGGCTAAGCCTGAGAAAGGGCCTGGGAGTCGTTTAAGAAGAGATGGTTGAAGCCATGAGCACACGCAGGAACAAGAGAAGTGCATCAAAGACAGGTCCTCGGGGGCCAGTTATGTTTAGGGGTGGTGGGGAGGAAGAAGACCTAGAGAGGGACAAAGAAGGGAAGGAAGAGTCAGGAAGAGAGGAGGAAACCCAGAATCGTATGGCTTTGCAGAACCCACGGCTGGAGAGGGTTTTAGAAATTAAAGGCCAACTCATTTATAGGGGTTGTACGGAGGTCAAAGAAGCTGAAGAGAACAAAGGTTATAGGGTTTGATACTTGGGAGGTGAGAGATGACTTTCAAAAGAGGCTGAAATCACATTTTACAGACTTAATTCCTCAGTAGAGGAATGACCAAATACTCTGTGGTATATCTATATTTTGGAATGCTGTGCAATGATAAAAAGCTGATGAGGGATGAACATGGAAAGAATTCCAAGGCATAGAGTTCACTGGTATGTAAATATATAATTTATGTGAAAACAAATAATGAAAATACACCCTTAGCAGTATTTTCCCCAAAGGCACACAAATATGTAAATGTTTTGGAAATGATCTGAAAAGACACAACAAATTGATAACAAAGTATAGTTGTGCAACTATATAGAGCTCAAAGGAGATGTGGGGGTTCATCTGCAATATTTTAATTTGTTACAGAAAAATACATTCATATAATTACTCATGGGATTAAAAATTATACACAAAGAAAGCAATTGCCTTGCAATGTATTAGAAAGTGGGTGAGTGGAGTGAAGGAAAGGAGAAAACTACAATGGGGCTAGAGAAAAGGCAGTTTTTAGGGATGAGTTTTGATTGGGGAGGTGGAAGCATATTTTTAGGTCTAGAAAAGTCACAATGAAAGAAACATTTTGAAAATGGAAGTCAGCCGGGTGTGGTGACTCAAGTCTATAATCCCAGCACTTTGGGAGGCAGAGGCGAGATGATTGCCTGAACTCATGAGTTCGAGACCAGTCTGAGCAACATGGAAAGACCTCATCTCTACAATAAAAGTAAAAAAATTAGCCAGGCGTGGTGGTGCATGCCTGTGGTTCCAGCTACCTGGACAGCTGAGACGGAAGGATCGCCTAAGCCCAGCAGGTCGAGGCTGC
This sequence comes from Tarsius wallacei, assembly GCA_963574415.1. Taxonomy (NCBI): domain Eukaryota; kingdom Metazoa; phylum Chordata; class Mammalia; order Primates; family Tarsiidae; genus Tarsius; species Tarsius wallacei. Next base: position 38,814 of record CAUYQG010101506.1, read on the forward strand.
AGTGGCCGTGAGCGTGCCACTGCACTCACTCAAGCCTGAGTGACAGAGTGAGACTCCAACTCAAACAAAACAAAACAAAACAAAACAAAACAAAACAAAAACCAAAAGAAAAAGAAAATGGAAGCCAAAAAACATGATTGATAGAAAAAGGTTGGAGGTGGGGGCTGGAGGGAGTGGATAGAATGGCATTAGGACAGAAGTGGAGGAGCTGGTCTTGAAGTGAGGAGGGGTCTATTTCTCCCTTTCTGGAAAGGACAAAGAAAAAGGTCTAGAAAGACAGCAAGGAGAAATATTAGAGCAGAGAGGACCCTCTAGGAGAGGGCTTCGAGAAAGTGTGAAGTGAGGTCAGCTGCAATGGGCAGGGTGCTATGAAAATGGTGGCAGGGGTTTTATATGGCCGATGTGGGAGGGGCTATGATGGGATCCAAATCACGATGACTCCAGTGGCAGCCTGCTTGTGGGGCAGACCCAGTGTGCCATGACCCTGACCTCACAAGCTTTCCCAGCAAAAATCTGCAGTGTTAGGCCAGAACAAGACAGCAAAAGTTCTGCAATGGGTGAGGTGGAGACAGTAGAAGAATGTGATATGAAAGAGGCATGGCGCTAAAGGTGCCATGTAAACAAGTGGGTTGCTGCTGTCCTTTATAAACACTGAGAATAAGTCCCATGCAACCTATAGAACCTCATCTCCACCACCCAAGTTGTTCCTACTGGTTTTCTAACTACAATGCCTATCATCTCTAAAGAAAAACAAACGTTAATTTTCCACTTTCTTTTGTGCTATGTAAGTATGGTTTCTAAGGCTTGAAAAATCTCTCCTCCTCCCAACTTGCACTCTCTATGCCTCCTCCCACCCCACCCCACTACAGAAAAAGAACTCATGACTTGGTAAAACCAAACTAATTTGAACTTGATTTTTCAATTTTGAAGGCAGATTTATGAAGAGGTGGTAAAAACGTAATAAATTATAAGATGAGGCTGGGCTCTGTGGCTCAGCCTGTAATCCCAC
>CAUYQG010101508.1:0-15951 GCA_963574415.1 Tarsius wallacei
CTTTGGCTTTGCAGAAGCTTGTCAGTTTAATGAGGTCCCACTTATCTATCTTATCTCTTATGGCCCGTGCATTTTGGGTTTTGTTCAGGAATTGGATGCCAGTTCCAATTTCCATAAGGGTGTGTCCTGCATTTTCTAAGGTTCTTATGGCTTGAGGTTTTACATTTAGGTCTCTGATCCATTTAGAATTAATTTTTGTGTATGGGGATAGATGGGGGTCTTGTTTGAATCTTCTGCATGTGGTCAGCCAACTTCCCCAGCACCATTTACTGAATAGGTTCTCCTCTCCCCAGTGATAGGTGGTGGAGGCTTTGTCAAAGATGAGTTGGTTGAGAAATTGAGGTTTTGCTTCTAGAATCTCAATTCGATTCCATTGGTCTATATGCCTGTTCCTGTACCAATATCAGGCTGTTTTGATTATTGTAGCTTTATAGTAAAATTTGAAGTCTGGTAATATGATACTACCTGCTTTTTTGTGTGTTTGTTTGTTTGTTTTTGCTGAGGATTGTTCTGGCTATTTTTGGTCATTTGTGTTTCCACATGAATTCCTGTATTGTTTTTTCTAGCTCTGAGAAGAATGTTGCTGGTAATTTGATGGGTATTGTATTAAATCTGTAGATTGCCTTAGGTAAGATGGACTTCTTCACAATGTTGATTCTTCCAATCCATGAGCATGGATATTTTTCCACTTGTTTGTGTCGTCTTTGATTTCTTTGAGCAGTGTTTTGTAGTTTTCATTGTAAAGGTCTTTCACATCCCTGGTTAGGAAGATGCCAAGGTATTTCATTTTTTTGTGGCTATTGTAAATGGAATTGTGCTTTTTATTTGAGTTTCTGTTTGTTTTTGGTGTAAAGAAATGCGATTGTCTTTTGCATGTTTATTTTATACCCTGAGACTTTGCCAAAGTCCTTTATCAGTGCAAGGAGGCTTTTGACAGATTCTCTTGGGTTTTTAAGGTACACAATCATGTCATCTGCAAAGAGAGACAACTTGACTTCCTCTTTTTCTATTTAGATACTCCTGATGGCCTTCTCTTTTCTGATTGCTCTAGCCAAGACTTCCAATACTATATTGAACAGGAGGGGAGAGATTGGGCATCCTTGAAGTTCCTTTTTCAATCCAACTTCTGTGTAATTCTTATACATTCAAAAATTCTTATATATTCAAAAATTCTTTATATTTAAAAATTCTTATATATTCAAAAACATATAAGCTCAGTTCCATAAGGAAGCTCATAATCTATTTGGAAGACAAACTTTTAAAAAGAAAGCATAATTCAAATGTAATGCCACAGGTGCTATAATAGTGATATGTCTGTAAAACTATGAAAACCCTTTTATTGAGTTCCTACTGTTACCTCATTGGTTCTTTTATCATCAGATCATCCCAAATTTAAAAATAAGAAAATTGAGGCCAGGTATGATGGCTCAAGACTGTAATCCCAGCACTTTGGGAGGCCAAGGCGAAAGGACTGCTTGAGCCTGCAGGCTTGAGACCAGTCTGGGCAAAATGATGAGAACTTGTCTCTACAATAAATCAAAAAAATTAGCCGGGCATGGCAGTACACACCTGTAGTTCTGTCTACTTGGAAGGCTGAGGTGGAAGGACCACCAGAACCCAGCAGGCTGACACTGGGGTGGCCGTGAGTGTATCACTGCATTCCACCCTGGGTGACTGAATGAGGCTCCAACTCAAATATATATATAGGTGCCTGCCCACCAGACACCTGATCTTGCAAGCCTGCCATTAAATTCTCGCTTCTGCTGCACTCCATGCCTCTGTGACCATTCTTTGATTTTGGACAGAGTCAAAAGAAAAATGTTTTCTTGGAGATATTTACAGTCTTTCACAAAGAGTCCAGAGTCTGCCTTTGGAGAGATGAACACCATAGTCCTCCATGAACCTGACAGAGAAATTCCTTATGCAGTCCAGGGGACCAGAGGGCTTAGAAGCCCGTGACCCCATATTGTCAAAACCAGTAAATTACAGGAGGCACCTAATGAGGATCAGACCTCCAACCACAAGAAGTTAAGTAAAGACTGATAGAAATTTCTGGCCTACTGACCAGTACAAAAGGGCAACAGAAGCAAACCCTGTGGCAAAGAGCACACCAAGAATGCAAAGCAGGGAAAGAGGCCAAGGATGACAGGGATATAGAAATACCATAGGCAGTTAGAAGTCAAAGTGGGTACCCAAACAGAAACCAGATACTAAACCGAGACCCTGTTTAGCCAGCATCTTGGCTTAATGAACAATGTCTAAGGAGTGGCCTTGTAAGGCAGAGGATGAACAGGTCATGAATTCTGTGAACCCATAACAAACAATGAGTAAGCAACAAATAATTAAAACACAATGACAGACAGAGTGCGTTCAGACCAAGTCAGAAGAGTTATGGATCCCTAGAACAACCTCACGGCAGAAAACCAGAGAACTCAATTCAGCCAATATCTTGGCCTAATGAATAGTGTCCAAAGGGCGACCTCATCAGGCCATGACTCCCTTAAACAGAATTGTGGCCACAAACAGAACAAAACAGATTTTTACCGGTAAACAGAACAAATTCTTACCTCTTAGGAGAATGCAGATGGACTCAGGTACTCAAGGGGCTCTGATATGACTCAAGAGGCACCTCCTCTACAACCTCTCCAGCAAGCTGGGGAAAACCAGAGCAAAGCTGCCACTCAAGTTAGTGATTTTCTCACTGGAGTCTCCAAATGTTATAGCCAAACTGCAAGAAAGGAGAATTGCCAGCACACTGAGGTCGAATTATGAGTCCTTCATTAGCGTGTGGTCAAGAGTAGGCTCATGCCAAGAAAGCCCTCAACACTGAGCAAAATTAGCAAGAAGTTTATAAAGGCAAAAACCGCAAGTGGGCGACATAGCAGGGGGGTGAGGGTACAAGGAACTAAAAACAAAAGGGAACAAAATATAGGAACAAGATATGGGGATGTGGCAAGGGGAATTTTGCAGGGAACAATTTCTTGGCATAACATTTGATTTCAGCTGACAAAGCATACAATTACACAGAACTTGTAACTAGGGAGTTTTCAAACCGTCAGCTCAGGGGAACAAGGCAGCGTGAACAGCTCCGGGGAACAAGGCTATGGACCTGTGGTCATGGGAACATTACAACAATCACACATAAACACTGGGGAGGTCATTTTTAGGTCAAGCAGACAGCTAAGATGGAGGATTTTAATAAAATGGAGTTACTTATGTCAAGCAAGCTATTGCAATTATTTTACATATTTCATTAGCTATTTCAACTATATAGCCAATTGTGTTAGTTGGGTGCCTAGGCTAGCTTTGTTGGACTTACAAACAAATTGGACTTATGAACATGCTCTCAGAATGGAACTCATTCATATGGAGGGGACTTACTGTGCCTTCAAAAAATATAATGAAAGAAAAAAAGTTCAATATAGTTTTAGGAAGAGCAGAGGAGCTAGGAAGAGAGCTTGCAAATCCAAGAGAAAGAAGGAATAACCAATGCAAAATCCCAGCAGCTGCAAAAAAGGGTGGGGTCAAGAGGACAAGTAAAGATATAAAGTCATATTGCTTTTCTTTTTCCTCAAAAAAGAGAAAAGGTAAAACTACAAGTGTAGATCTCCACATATGGAAATGAAGGAGGATAGTCAAAAGCTGTTTTTCTCTGTGAAGTAAAAAAGAAAACAATCTGCTAAAAATGAGTAGAAAAGAAAAATATTGTAACTTCCAATGGGTGATAAAGTTTGAAACAGCATTTATGAATAAGAAACATTGCTAACTAAGAATTGGGGGAGGGGGAGATTGTTGAGTAAAACTCATTTCTGAGTTAAATATTGAATAGATTTTTCGCCATCCTCACACAGTGGTCCAGGAGGGAATCAGCAGGTATTTGGAGTCAACTAGGGTTAAGTATTAAAGGGGCAGATACACCAGGCATGGTGGCTCAGTCTTGTAATCTCAGCATTTTGGGAGGCTGAGGTGCGAGGATCACTTGAGGCTAGGAGTTTGAGACAGGCCTAGACAACATAGTGAGACCTCATCTCTACAAAAAAAAATTAATTAACGGTATGGTGGCACATGCCTATAGTCTCAGCTACTTGGGGGGCTAAAGTGGAAAAACTGCCTGAACCCAGGAGGTTAAGGCTGTGGTGAGCCATAATTGTGTCACGGCACTCCAGCCTGGGCAATAGAGTGCGACTCCAACTAAAAAGATAAAAATAAAGGGGCAGAGAGGAAGAAACAAGAGAACTGGAGGCCCTTTGCAAGATTGTTAATGAATGATAACTTTATTCATATAAGAAAAAACTAGAAAGAAGAGTGGGGACAAGTTAAGCCTAAGGATGCTTCTAGGATATAAAAGAGCAGGTTTGGTGGCAGAGGACACAGAAACACAAGGGTTGGAAGGATAACAGCCATGTTCAAAGGGACTTCTGTGCTCAATATTTCAAAGTTTCTGTGGTTGATTCAATTAATTTGTGGACATGAATTGTTGGAGTGAACAGGAGAGGAAGCTTGCTGCAGTAGGGTGTCTAGGATTTATGAAGCTATTTGACAAGGTATATGATGGGCAATGGCTACCTTCAAATTTTATCTCTGTCCTTTAACAATAAATGATTTTGAACAAGTTGAAAAAAACAAATATATATAATTTGACACTTGAAACTTTGAAAAAAAAAGAAAATTGAGAAGCAGAGTTAAAGAATTTTCCCAAGATTAAACAAATAGGAAGAAAGTACTTGCCAATCTATACTGTCCGGTAACAAATTTATTATCTTCTCCCTCTGTAATACACTAATGCAAGTTCTATTCCTAACTCAAGATCTCTTAAGATGGCACCCAGTTATGCCTCTTCTCCTTGTCTACAAGCACACAGCTCAAGTCAGGCCCCCAAGAATTCCTAATAGACTAATGTAATAGCCTCCTGTATTCTTTGCCTCAACATAGAACCCTTATCAGAACAGTAGACACTACTGGGGGGAAGACAGTGCAGAGAAAACAAAACCTTTGTTTTCTGGTTACCAGTTATGCATTGCTGCAAACTACTGCAAAACTGCATGAATTAAAACAATTTGTTATCCAAAAAAAGAGAAAAGAAGTAGGAAGCCTAGTAGAATGTTCCAACGGCCTACAGAAAACATAGAAGAAGCACTAGTTTTGGGTAAATGTGCTGAACATCTGGGATGCTCTACCTCATGAAGCTGTATGTACACCAATGAGGCATCTCCATGGCACTCTGTCCCCAGTAGGAAAACTACATGGCTGCAAAAACCATGAGACAAGAGCAAGAGTTTCCCATCACTCCAAATCAAAGACGTTTCCTATCACTCCAAATCAGCCACTGGAGTATTTGGTGAGTCACCCTGCTGCAGGAATAATTGGCCCAACCAGGAAGGAGAATGGGCTACTTTTATAGCCCAGGAGCTGGTAAGAGTAGGAATGGGATCCAAGTGATACAATTGGACATCTCCTTCAGCTTCCTTGTTCCACTATAACATCTGGCAGCACAATTTTTAAAAACATGATTACAAGGTTGAAGGTTTGGGTCACACCACCAGGTAAGCACCAACCCTCAACTGAGATGACATGAAGGGAATTTAGAGTGGTTGTTGGAGGAAGCAGAAAATGGGTATCAATTGTGACCCAAGATCAACTCCAGAGACAGAGTGCCATTTCATCTCGATAACATCCTCTTCTGAGGAGACACCTGTGGGACATGGAGTTGCTCTGTGAACCTGAGTAGCAAAGTAATCAGTGCAGCACAGGGACTACCTCGGTGGCTACTAGAAGGGCAGTTCCCATGTGCTAATTCCAACCAACACCTGAGTGCAGCCGGGATAAGTCAGTTCCTTTTAAGACACTCACCACTCTTCTGATGGGCAATTTTGTACTTACCAGCAGCCTTGCCAAAATAGTATGGCATCTCAGTCCAAACTATTTCTCACCCAACATTTTTCTTTCCTTAAGAGTCAGCTATGCCAACAAGGGTACCTGCATGATGAATATTTGTATACCTAACCCTGAGTTGTACCCCACATCTTTAAAATAAAAAAAAAGAAAAGAAAAAAGAATCAGATATGCATTAAGTATTAATCCACTCCCAGATTCAATTTTCCTTGCAGAACTTTCTCCTTAACCCCAAAATTCTTGAACATCTATCTAATCCCACCTTGATTGAGTAGAACTATGTTATATTTAAAAATTAACAAACCCACCTTGGCAACTGCATCTCAGAGGATACACACCCATAACATACAAGTTTTGGGCACCAACCAAAACTCTAGAATTAAGCTCTAGAATAAATACACATGTGAAAGGCAGCTCCATATGCCTGGACACTGCCAAGGCTACTCCTTTCAGAGGGAATATCTAATTCACCTAAGTCAAAGGAAGTGACTCAGCCTAAACCTGAACATTTTGTATGTCAACTTTATTCCATATGCACTTTGTATATCAACTTTATTCCATGTGATATCGCTGAGGTTTATGAATCATCTCTTCCAGAAGCTAGCCCCTGCCCCTCCCAATTCTAATATTTCATAATTTGCAGTTACCACCTCATAAGTGTTCAAGGACAATTATTTTGGATTCTTCTATTCTGGGTCTCATGTTTCACTATATGCCATTTCTTTCTGCTCCTGACCCAGATGAACTCATGACTTTTGTGGTCATAGCTTGGAGCTTAAAGCCTCAAGAGTTTTGGTGTCAAGTTTCCAAAATTAAAGAGGCCAGATGATCAGACTCATAGGGAGGCTTATTTACAGTGGAGGCTCATTGAATCCTGATAATTTAGACCCAGGCAACTCTATCACCTATGCCAGCATGTGGGTTGGTGCTATTAACTCCAGTACCACTCAGCTAATACCTCATTTTGCATCTTATATACATTCCATTGAAAGTTTCTTCCTTTGTTTCACTTTAGTCATTTCTGCACATAAGTTCCACAAGTAGTGGGGGCTATCTAACTCAAACTTGTGTTAATCATGGCATTCTTTTCTTAAAACACTGCCTTGTCTTTATAAAAATGATACATATGCTGGTAAATTATAAGCAGGTCAGCCACTTGAATACAGCGTAAGTTGGTATATTGGCCTTGGTATACCTTTCTAGTTCCCTTTAAGAGACTATTTCCTCTCTCTTCCTTACTTTCAAGTATTTAACTTGAGATGCCTTAAAACTATATATTACTCCTAACACCCCAAATTTGTGAACCAGCAGGTTGCTTTTAACCTTGCAAATTATAAACAAAACCAGTTTAACAATATCCACATCCTTGGGGATGTTCCATTGGGCTGTAAACATTAGGATTCTTTTGACCACAGGTGAGAGAATAACTGACTGCATTGGCTTAAGTAAAAGGGAAACTCGTTGATTCACAAACTGAAATGTCTAAACACATGTGGATACCAAGTAAAGCTGGTACAGCAGGCTCAGTCTCATTAAGAACCAGATTTCTTTCCTTGTCTCTTTTCTACCCCCCATGGTATCAGAATTCCTTCTTAGGATCTACAGAGCTCCCTACAACTCTCTGGATAAGAAATTTCAGACACTCCCTTCATGACATCAAATGCTCTAGACATCCTTATCATTCAAGTGATTTTGTTCATCCAAAAGCTCTTCTAGAAACAACATTAGTCAATTCCAACAATCTCTCCTTAGTGGCATATTCATGTAGACAGTATGCCTATCTCTGAACTAGTCACTGTAGTCATGGGGATGTGGGAAGGGACATAGACAATTGTCCATCCATTGAGAGGTGCCATTGTTCTAGAAGCATTCAATGGGCTTACTGATTCTCAGTCCCAGGGAAAAGTATGTCTGCAGTAGTTTCAGGCTACAGTATAACTGCCCTGCTCTTTGGGCTACATGATCTGACAGATCTCATAGTGCTGGGAATCATTGTGAGGCATAAAGATGCAATATAAAGACTTTGACAAACCCAAACAGAATATAAAACTCTAGGGTCCTAGAGCAAGACATTTTCTGTGGCAAAGAACTAGCCTCCGTTTGAGAAACAGGTCATGACTAAAACTCCTGGACCCAGTAGAGACTAAGTCTTCAATGTTTGACACAAAATAATACCCAACTAGAACTGCCCACCATAAACAAGGTCTTGTCAGACTTAAGTTATAGCATCAGGTGGCACAGTAATGACTCATTTTCTCCCCTCCCAGACTTGCTTTTCTACTGTATCTTCACCATCATATGGAGAACTGCCCATACCAGAAACCTGGAAACTAATTATGATCTCTATGATTACCACTCATATGGCATATCCATACCAATTCCCAGAGTCAGAATTTCTGTGTGAAATGTTGTTGTGGTGTTGAGCATGCAAGTCTGACCATGACACTTCCTTGCCTAGGACTACCCCATGTCTCTCCCTGTTAGGTGAGTGTAAACACTCATGTTTTACAAGAATCTGCTCTCTCCCTAGCTTGGTACTGACATAGCCAAGATGCATTTCTTCATGAGCTTTGTTCTGTTCATATGGAAAGCACTCTTTCTGGACTTTTTCTTTTTCACATGGAGAAACCCTTCTAAGATTTACATTGTGGCTCTCCTTCCTGAATCCTACTCCCGCATTGCTTGACCTTGTCTCCATTACTGTTGACCAGATACTCTGGTTATCATGATGAGTTTCCTCAAATACAGTTCTATCTTTCAATACTCCCAGAAGTGGGGCTTCCAGTACCAGGAACTCAAGAGGTATCCCTAGAGAACAAGATCATCTGGGAAGACTATGTGTCTTGGAAGCAATCTGTCTCTATAACCATTTAAATAAATACACTAGAATAAGTGAAAAATCAAGGACTATCGGGCGTAGGATCTAAATTGACATCGATATCTGAAACCTAAAGCATTAGGACCACAAGTTAAAACACAGATGTATATGGATCAGGTAATGAATAGAGTTCTGACCAGTGTTTGGCTGACAACTGGTCCACTAAATCTGAGCATTCACAAACAAGTTGTTTCTATGAGTGTACAATTGAGATTAACATACTAGTCATTTGTGATGACCCCCGCATTGGGTACTTGGCATATGAAATAAAAGCTGTCGTAGTGGATGAGGCCATTTGGAAACTTCTAAATATTTGGCTATACCTGTAAAGACAGCAAAACAGAAATATTGCATCCTTAAGGGGAATGGCCAAGATTAATGCCATGTTTAATATCAAGCAAATAGGGTTGGTGATCTTTATGTTTCAGTTTAGTTCTACATTCTAGCCTATTAAGAAACTAAATACTAGAGAATGATTAAAATCTTCCAAGTTCAACCAAGTATTTATCCTGATTCCCAATGGGTAAGGTTTCAAGCAGTATACCTGGTCATCTACTTTGATTGAAGAATAAGGGACCCAAGGTGAGAGTGTACATGGATTCACAAGTGGTTCTCAATAGCTTAACTGTCTGGATAGTAGCCTGGAGGGAAGAGGACAGAAAGATCAGAGGCAAGATTGGGGTAGAGAAAGTAGATAGGGCAACCCCTTCAGGTCCCCTCCCACTGTGGGAGATTTTCTGCCCTCTCAATAAATCCTGCTTTCTAAAAAAAAGTGGATAAATGTAGTAAGAATGGGTATGAAGTGTGAAGGTTTTTGGATGATGCATTAACACCAAAAAGTGTCCATCACACACAAGGTACTGAGTAACTCCCCTTGGCCTGGCTGAGTCTGTACTACAGAGCCATCCTGGAAGACCAACTGACTCATTCCTTCCTTGGCTGCTTTTCACAGGTGTCACATCTACAAAATCTGAATATTTTTCCCTGCCTGCTCTTGTTTTTTCTTCTTTTCCCACCTTCCCTGACAAGCATTGCCCCCATTGAGTTTCTTTCTTTTAACCTCCACGAACCTAAACTGACACAGCAGTTCTTCCTACCCCTACTAGTCTTGACTGCCTTTGAATGCATGCCCTAGACCTGTATTCAGCACTTTCTTAACCATAGACCACAAGAGACAGAAGTGAATCAAGAAAGACATTTGTCTTCCTTGAACATTCCCTGAACATGATTGGGGGGGGGGTTCCAATGTCAGAACTGATATTAGACCAAGTTGGTCAAAATTCCCTAGGTCCTTCTGTTAAAGAGTTGTCTTGTATTTAAGACTTGGGCTAAAGATCCCAGCCACAACCCATAGTCAGCAAATTCGGTTTCCTGATATTTATCCATAAAGTTTTTTTAGAGCTCCTCTAAAAGCCTGTGGTGGGAGGTTCCTCTTGATATTCAGCCTTGATTACTTCTTTTAGGAAAGCAGGAAGAATCTTCTAACTCTTTCTCAGGCATCTTGTCCCTCTAATCTCTCCTGCCCAGACTTGGCCACTGAAAAGCTCTTGCTAAGAGTATTCTGCCATCAGTGTAACACACCCAATCTGACTTCTGCTCCAAAGAGGCCAAAGTCTCTCAGACCTTACAGAGAGGCTTTCCTTCAGCCAGTCCCTACTCCAGACTCTACTATGAGCTTACTTCTCATAGATGAGTTAAAAACTAACTATGATACAGGAAAGAGCTGTGACACCATATTCAATTCTCAATATGAAACCTGAAGGTGCTCAATGGAATAAATTGTCATTGAGACAGATTGCTTCTAAAAACCCAGGACTTGATAATTAGACCAAACCCAATGGATAACAGAGCCTGCTCTTTCAGGAGATTGAAGGTAGACACTTATCTATTCTGGGAAGGAAAAAAAAGCTGTGATCCAAACTAGCATATCTGAGAGGAAATGCTTATCCAGAGTTTCTATAATAGAGCAAGCACTCCAGTAGATTCTGACAGACCTCATTGTCCAAGATCATTAGACTCACTTCCATATGCAGTAGAGCCTGGCTGAGTTCCACGTCCATCTTGTCTAGAACAGTGGTAATTCCCTCCATGGAAGAGAGCCTGAACCTGTTATTCAGTGCCACACACTGTCAGGGGACAACTGGAAACCTTGAAACTCCTCAACTTAGCCTACAGCTCTTCTGCAAACCAGTTTGGAGCCCTGGATATGAGCCAGCAGCAATAGATTGCCTGGGGAGGCATCATAAGAATTCAGAGCCCAGGTTGTTTAAGATGTCATTCACCTCAATCTTTCCAGGGAGTTCTGAACCACTTGGGAACTAGATCTGAAGTCAGAGTTCTCAAATGGATTGACAGACTCCATAGCCCAAAACCACTAGTCTCAGTTCCATGTGCAGTGACACCTGACTAGTTCGAACTAGTTTCATTACTTACACTGAAACACAGAACTAAGCTTGAAGGAAATGGTCCATTGAACTAGTGACCCTTGTACCATGAGGTGAAGCACTCCTGCCCAGTGAGCAAGTTTCCTACACAGAAGTTCATGAGATGAAAATCAAAGTTCTATTTAAATAAGAGCAGACCACTCTGAAAGATAGGAGAAGGGTTAGCTACGTATGCCCCATGAATTTTTCCTAGCCTCAATTCACCTGAGTCCTCCTCCTCCCATGGGTAAAATTGAGGAGATAAAGAGAAAAGCAGAGACTAGAAATGAACTTTCTAACATGTGGAAAAATAAGGAGTTCCACTTCACAGATACAGTGAGATCCCCTGTGACCTTGTTTTTTTTTTTAAAACCAAATTTCCCAAATTCATTTCCTATTCCAAGGGACTCCTAAGTTATTCCAGGTGCGCATCCCAATGGGCACTGGGAAAATAAAATTAACATGTTACTTACCTACAAATGACATAAAAACTACTTAAAGTGCCAGCCTTGTCTATCCCTGGTCTCTAAGACAAAAGGATCCCTGAGTCTTTGTCCATAATTTTTAAACTCCACAACAAGTTTCATCCCAGTTTAGAAACATTGACAACAGCAGACAAGATTACTCTTCAGATATGATACATGTGCCAATAGTGCAGTTTATTTTCTATCATGAATACGCTAGTTGTAACCTTGGTAACCCATTGATTTTTGCCTTGAATGCTGTCTTTCACTCAAGGAACTAATGAATGACTCCTGCAAAACATTGTAAACAAAGAAGATGTATTTGTATTTGAGTTTTTCTTACTTTTCCAAAAACTGCTTGGAGGAGACAAGTGACAACCCAGAAGTGCAGGGGATTTGATGCACATTAAGAAAGGAGGCAGAGAATGCTAGCAGGTAAATCATCTTTCTTTCATCCCTCAGACCAGCCATAATGAGTCATCATCATCTTTTAAAACAGCCACTGTGTAAACATGCAGATGTTCCACCCAGGTCCTCTTTAAGGAAGAACTTGATTCCTAGTGCAGAACTCTCAGCCAAAATTCCCTAGACCACAACCACTTCAGAGTCAGTCTCAGCTGGGCAGAGCTGCTTTCCCTGGGGAGTTCTACCTCCCAGAGCAGCCTGCATCTGGTGTCTAAACAAGGTGATCTGCAGAGATCTGACCATCAAGGCCACTTGAGGGACAGTGAGGAGAAATACTAGCTCTGAACCTCCACACCAGATGAGTGATGGCTCTGTTGGGCCCACATTATGACTTACCTGGTCTCTGCCTATTCCTGCCTTCTCCTCCTTCCCACAGGCAGCCATTCTTTATGCACACCCAAGTTCAGCAATGACTTAAAGAGCCCAAGCTGTTAGAGAGGTCATTCATGATCAAAGAGTACATGTCTTTTCTGATAGCAGCTAATTTTCTGCTTTCCCTCTTTTCATAACTCAGGGAAAGCAAATTTTACTGAAGCTATTCCATAAGATTGAAGAGGGAGTTCTCCCTAACTCATTCTACAATGCCAGCATCACCATCACATCAAAGCCAGAAAAAGACACCACAAGAAAGAAAACTACAGACCAATATCCCTGATGAGCATAAATGAAGAAATTCCCAGCAAAATTATAGCAGACCAAATTCAACAGTATTTTTTAAAATCCACCAAGATCAGGTGGGTTTTATTTCAGGGATGCAAGGATGGTTCAACATACACAAGTCAATAAACATGAAGTGGTATCCTATAAATTATATATAGTCCCATTTCTGTAGCTCACACCTACCATGAAGGGGAGAAAGAGGTACATTCTGCTCTGGTGTCACAGGGTAGGTCCACTCTAGGACAGTCTGTCATGAGACTTGAACTCTAGATTGGATCTCTTGATCTAGACTCCCACCCACAAGAGAAGTTAGAGTAAGTGGTTTCTTTTAGGTCATCTAGCAATTAATCATTAATCAGACAGTCCAACAGTCTATTCCAAAGCCAAAAAATTCTGAAGAGTTATGTATTCATGATGAAAGAATAAGCCTTCCTTGCATATGTTCTGAACAGACCCTGCCAGTGGTGAACTGGCACTACATCCTGGCAGACATCTTGACCCTCATTACCACTGGATCTTGGCTCTTCCCCTCAGAGGACAGTTGAGAATCTGTCCCCTTAGAATTCTTCTTACTCTGAAGACTAAATAGCTCCACATCTATGATGGCTGCCACAGTTCTGACTGTGGTCCCTATTCTGATATTCTGATGCTGCTGCCACAGCTGATTCAATCCATGCTACCACCTTTGGTACATGCTCAGAGACTAGTTTCCTCCACCAGGTGGCATAAGAAGTCATAATTGTCCACTCTTAGACAATATATAAACAATGGTCATTTCTAGAGCAGGAAATTCTCTAGGCCACTTAAATTCATGCACTTAGAGTTCATTTTATCCTCTAGAACATTGACCAAGTTTCCTAAGAGATGGAATGTTTGAGAAAAACATGAATAACCATCTGATCCTCAGTGGGACTAAGGGTCAGTTATCTTACCAGTAGGCAAGGAATTACTACCTAGGCCAGAATTACTACCAGAGCTACAACTAACAAGTGGAAATAGTTGGGACTTGAATATATTTCTAACTCAATCCCATCTGATTCTTTTAGTTGTTGAAATAATGTATGTGGATCACATTATATTGACAGCACTGCCTCCAGGCTATTAGTAGGTGGCACCCTATGAGGGGCCAGGAGACATCTCCATGTCTCAGGAGAAGGATCTCTAAGGTGGCCTTAAGAGGGTCAGGCTCAGTGGATGCTCTCACAAGGCCTTGGCATGCCTGTCTCTGCTACCTCTTCATTCTGTTCTAACCCTGCTAGGGTCTCCTAGCAGTTAATATGCTGACTCCACTCCTCCCATCACCCATTATCAGAAGAAAACACCAAGAGTTCTTAGTTGATCCAGACCCCCATTCTACCTTGGTCCAAATACTTTTATCCTGGTAATAAGCTTAAAAGAGAGTCAGGAAAATTAATGTAAAAAAGACAGTAGTGGAAACAAATGCAGTCTATCCCTTTAGTAATCTCATTTACTGAGGAAATATAACACCATTTTAATCACCAGACTTGCCATTAATTGCAAGAGCAGGGTATTACTTTGTTTAAAATACTATACTTGTCAAACAAAGCACATATGAAGATTAGACTGAGCCTACCAGCAGCATATGACCTCTGCCCTAGAACTTAGGTTTCCATACAATATCAAATTTCTGGCTTTTTCATTAAGCTGTTTATTAACTGAACAATTTACCTGAAAAATTGTCAACATAAAAAGGCAAGCATTTATATCTCACAGCTTGAAAGGAAAGGGACTGCCGGCAATGTTTAGCTGCATGATCCTGTTTGAAAGTCTCTCATGAGATCACAGTCAACCTGTGATCTAGGGTATGCTCTCAATTCAAGATCCAACCACCAGGACAAAATGTGCAACCAAGTGAATTCATACATCACACCTCAGAACAATCCCATCCAAGCTAACTCATATTTGGTGGTAAGCTTCAGCTCCCAGACTGTCAAACTGAGGGTTTCTCATTTTTGCCATAGCAACTAGGTAACTCCAAGGATCAGTTTACAACGTAGCGGCTTATTCTTCCTAGGACACATACTTAAGACACATAGAAAAAGAGTAAGAGAGGACCTCCAAGAGAGAACCCACGGTCTCTAATCTAATCTTGGAAGTGGTATGCGATTATTTCTGCCATCAGGTATGCACCAAGAAGCAAGTCGCCAAACCCACTCTCAAAGGAAGGAGTTAACAAGCATGAATTCCAGGAAGGCAGAGTCACTGGCCATCTCACAGGCTACCCACCCCACACAAGATCTGCTTTCTCCAGCACATCAGGTTTATCAATCCTGTTGTCTTGCACTTTGACCTCACAGATGAATATTTGTGCTATTCAATAGCAGAGATAAAAACTCAGGTCTCCATCAATGTGGTCTAGAGTATATGAGCCAAGAGACAAGGTGTAATGGAAATCATGCTTGAGACAGAGCAGTTTGGCACCACTCAGAATTTGGGATAGGAGTTGGTTTTTCCATGTTGCATTCACAAGCAGCTCCTAGAACCCCACAACCCATTGCAATATTAACTGAAGAGTGACTTCACTGTTTGGGATTCTCTGAGAATCATAGGCTTTTCCTAAGTTATCCAGTCTGTAACAATCACTTTGGTACCCACATACAGACATTGCCCAGGATAGTCTCGAACCTGGTACCTTTTCCAGATAGTAGGAACCTTAATCAACACCTCCTTCCACTTTTTTGCTCTGCTGAAAGCTTAGGGTTCCAGGCAAAGTGGGGTCCAAAGGAAGAACCAACTTTACCTGTACAATGACCACTTGTATACATAATCCTGAATTGTAGCCCACATCTTTAAAATAAAATGAATTTTGGCCAGGCATGATGATTCAAGCCTATATCCCAGCACTTTGGGATGATATGAGATGAAAGGATTGCTTTAGCCTACAGGTTTGAGACTAGCCTGGGCAACTTTCTGAGACATCACCTCTACAATAAATTTTTTAAAAATTAGCTGGGCATTGTGGCACACACCTGTACCACTTGGAAGGCTGAAGCAGAAGGATCAACTGAACCCAGCAGATCAATTCTGCAAGTGCTGTAAGCATGCCATTGAACTCCAGGTTGGGTTTTAAAGTGAGACTCCAACTCAATAAAATAAAATGAAATGAAAAGAAATGAAAAACGGTACAAAGAGAAAGGAAAAGCAATAA
>CAUYQG010101513.1:0-56720 GCA_963574415.1 Tarsius wallacei
TGAGTGGATTGCCTGAGCCTGCGGGTTCGAGACTCGCCTGGGCAACTTGGCAAGACCTCATCTCTGCAATAAAATAAAATAAAAAAATTAGCCAGGCGTGGTAGCATGCGCCTGTAATTCCAGCTACTTGGAAGGCTGAGGAGGAAGGATCGCCAGAGCCCAGCAGGTCGAGGCTGCGGTGGCCGGGAGCAGCCACTGCATTCCAGTCTGGGTGACAGAGTGAGACTCCAACTCAAAAAAAAAAATGTCAGATACAGTTCACCCCTTGACTTTGCTATGCTCAACATGAAGTCCAGTCTATCACAGCATTCAAGGCAAGCTGCCATCTCTAAAAAACACTCAAAATAGATAAATCAATAGATCAAATTACAATTCCTACAGCTGCAACAGATTCTAAAAGCTATAATTGATCTTCATCATCTCTCACCTCCATAAACCATTCTAGATTTCCTTTAACCTTGGAAAATATTTAAACAGAACCAGGTTGCTTACCTGGTGAGGAAATACAACTCTTATTCCTGAAAAGTCAAAATTTGTAGTTACTTTCCTGATGTTACTTGTGACTGTTGCAATTACCTTTATAGTGACCACATGTCATGAAAGCACCAAGAGATGATGCCCAATGTATCTCCTGAGTTCCAGACATGATTCCTTATGCTACTATTACATAGCAGAAATATCAGGGTCAACTATCCTTGCCAATATTGGTGTGATTTTATTCTCTCTTCAGGGTAAAATTTCTTCCTCCATTCCATAGTAACCAGGATACAGGAATTGGAGGCACAGATATGCTGAGTGTATCATGAACTGAGGGTCAGAGAGACCAACCCTACTTTAATTTTGATTCTTGAACCTGTATATTCTAACAATAGTGCCTAGCTCTATATACATCATATACCTCAGCCTGTCTCACAGGTCACTGTCTAAGAGTTGGCTCCTTAACTGAGCCTTTAACGGACTATTGAAATGTTCAGATATTCTGAGGTAATGCACCTATTGTTACAGCTCTTTCATGAGTCTCTTAGCCCAAGGTGATATTATGTAGTATAGCATTTTAGCAAGTCATTTATTCTTTAAGTTCATAATAGCTGGTGCTGGTCAGAGGCAATGAAGAAAGAGGGGATAAACTCATAGCTAGGGCGAGTATCAATTTCTATATGGAACATTGCTGCCCTGTCTTCAACAAAAGATGCCCAATGTAACTAATCTCCCTCCAGTTGGTGAGCTGGTGTCCTCATGGTGCCATTTTGAGAGCTCATTTTCAGTCTCTACTGCTGTTAGTTTTGGTATCATCAGTGACAGTAGTCAGATCAACCTTAGTGAAGGGCCCATGCTGCTGAACCTGTGTAGAACCTTCATCCTTGCTATCATGGTTGCTCTGTTCATAGGCCCCTTGCACAACACTCAGGTGGCTAAGGAAGGATGCTGGCTGAATCTACTGGTTGATTAAATTCTTCTTCTGCTTGGATGATCTTTTGTGTGAAATAAAGTGAGACACAAAGATCTGCATGCCTTGTATCCATTTTCATAGCTTCATTCACATGCTGCTTCTCCACATTTGCCTGTGCCTAGCTGTGCTCTTTCCAGGCCCCTGATCAACCAGCCATTTGTCATTGGCCAGGAATCCATCTATATTCATACACCAGCCCCTTTCTCTCTCCATACAAACTCCTCAAAATTTCACCTACTGTGAAAACTCTCCTTACCTCTGTCCTTCAGGTTCACCCTGGGTAGGACTATAGTGCAAAAGACATGAATTGCCATTTGTTTTAAAGAACATGGAAATTTCTGTGAAACGGCATCAGTTTAGTTGATCATAAGAAAGTTCTCATGATGCCATAGTTGTAATTTGAGGGAGAAATAGTACAGGAGATGTGAGGTGTTAGGCTGCACCCACACGCTAGTAGTTGCCATAGCAAGAACTAGAGTAAAAAGGTGGGTTGACAGGACTGAGATGGGGCATTTGAAATATCCAAGATGATGTTACAATTTTCATAATATTCATGGAATGATCAAGGCTAGGAGAGCTAGTAATTATGGGTGTAAAGAAAGAAGAATTCTAACTTTTATTGAGAACCTACTATATGGTGGGTCTTTTTTTATAGATGTGATAATAGCTATTTCTCCCAACATTTCTATATGGGGGGGGAGAGAGAGAGAGAGAGAGAGATTTTAATCCTGTATCAGCTTAATTCTAAAGACTCTTCTCTACTGGCAGGACTAGGTCTGAGGCAAAGGACATGGAACCCTTCCCTTCTTTAATGGTACCTTTCTGATCTCTAGTTCTCTCTAGGTTGGGGAGGACCTAGCTATATGCATCTTCCATGTCTTTGGATTCTTGAGTTCAATATCCTTGTTGACAAAACTCATGAAACAGTCATCCTTGTTTGGCTCCTCTCCCCCAAGACACACTTTGCATCAATAATGACTTGGATCCTTGGGTAAAGAGTTGTCCTCCAAGAGTATCACTAGGGTTCCCTATCTTCTGAATGTTTCAGCAGTCATCAAAGCTTACCCCGTCAGGGTCTAATTCCCAGAGGGGAGCTCCAAAGGCAGAGCGCATGATCAAGTTTTTGATACAGAAATTATAATAGCTAACATTTATTGGACACCCACATGTTCTAGGTGCTGTCCTAATCCCTTTGCATAAGTCAACTCATGTAATCTTTGCAATAATCCTATGAAATAGGTACAATTTTTACACCCGATTTTTACTTTTAAAAAAAGAACAAGCTGGGCTTGGTGGCTCAGCCTGTAATCCCACGCTTTGGGAGGCCGAGGTGAGTGGATTGCCTGAGCCCGTGGGTTTGAGACCCACATGGGCAACTTGGTGAGACCTCATCTCTACAATAAATAAAAAAATCAGCTGAGCATGGTAGCACATGCCTGCAATTCTGGCTACTCGGAAGGCCGAGGCGGAAGGATCGCCGGAGCCCAGCAGGTCGAGGCTGCGGTGGCCGGGGGCAGCCACTGCACTCCAGTCTGGGCAACAAAGTGAGACACTCCAACTCAAAAAAAAAAAAAAAAAGAACAAATCAACAACCAGTACAGTGCTGTGAAGTGCTTTGTCTAAAGTTGTGTATCTAAAGAAGACAAGAAGTCCAAAATCAGGGCCTACACTGTAACCATTATACATGCCACCTTATTTAGGCTCTAGTTTAGAGAAGGATCTGACTGGAGACAGGAAGATGAGTCATTGATGATTACAGTGGTCAAATGGTGGCCTGGACAGAGATGGAGGAATCTAGAATGGGGACAGCCTAGAATATTAGAGAGACATTTAGGCAATAAACTACACAGGTTTTGATGTAGCTGACTTTGTGGATACCCTGCTCACCTCCCTTGAGCCCCACTGCCCCCTAGCTTATTTTTAACTACAGTTCGTATCTCTTTGCCTCAAGGCTCTCTGAAGCTGAGGAACTGCTTCTGGGTAAGACAGAAAGTAAGTGCCAGGGAATTAACACTCCCAGGAATGTCTCAACCAACACATGATGTTGTGATTCTGGGGCTTGTTTCTATACTATTTCATCAGGTTTCAGGTGGAACTAAGCACAGATGACTTGATAAATGTATGACCTGCTGACTTTGTTTTCTTCCCTTTCTCGCTTCCCCACTCCCTTACAAGGGGTTTCCTATACCTCCCAAATAAACTGTCTGTATTTAAATCCTTGGCTCAGAGTTTGCCTCTGGGTGACTCCAACAAAGGCTGAGGTTATGAGAAGGGAAAAAGAGGTACGAGTTGAAGATACTCCCAAAGACTTAGGTGTCTAGCTTGGATGATATTCTCTGAAACCTGGAACACTGGGATAGGAATGCATTTGAAGAGAGGACGGTGAACCACACGGAGGACCTGGGGAATCTGAGATGCATGTGGGATACCTCAGAGGATATGCTTCACAGGCAGTTGACTCTGTGGGTCTGTAGCTCTGAAGCAAGGTCTGAGCAGGTGAAAGCCTATATTAGAATCATCAGGGGAGTTTGTGACTCACCTTAAGGCATAGGTGTGGCTGTCCCTGCACCATCCCCTCAATCTACTCCTACTCAAATAGGAGGAAAGAATATGGGGGGTGTTTAGGTGGGTGGAAGCTGAGAAAGTGCTTGTTATAGGGAAGAGAGAGAAAGCACGTTTACATTGAGAAAGCATTTATTGAAGTTCTGTCAGAGGATGCAAGCAAATCACTGATACA
Organism: Tarsius wallacei; assembly: GCA_963574415.1. Classification (NCBI taxonomy): domain Eukaryota; kingdom Metazoa; phylum Chordata; class Mammalia; order Primates; family Tarsiidae; genus Tarsius; species Tarsius wallacei. Next base: position 4,188 of record CAUYQG010101513.1, read on the forward strand.
TTTCAAAAAACGTCTGGAAGATTTTCCTGCCCTGCAGGGAGTGTTTTTTAATAAGTGATGTGGTCAGGAGTGTCAGTGTAATTTTTCTCAGTTGGTGCTGCAGACACTTTAGGAGTTTGTTGGAGAAATTCATTTGTGCTTTATAAAGGCTAACATGAAGATATCAGCATACTGTACTTGCATTCCCCACTCTCAGAGCAAAATGTGTCCTTCTGGGTGTATGGACTAACATTCTACCCAGGCAGATGTGGGAATCTCTTTGTTGTGTCTCTGGCTGGAGGTTGTCATGCCTGAGCTTGGTTTGTCTGGGTGACGAGGAGATGCTTTCTTTACAAGGAAGACCATTTAAATGGTTCAGCAACTTTCATTGTTAGGTGGTTCTTCTATTGAGCTGAAATATACCTCCTCATTACTTCTACTCATGGGCTTTAACCTTGTGGACACTGCACTGACCTCTTCTCTTTGTGGACAGGAAAGTCTTGCTGGAGAGCTGAAGGCAGTAGCTTGCCATGCTCAAACGAGTCTTCTCCTGTTAAGACTGAACTTGCTCTTGGTTGTTTTGTTCCCAAAGCTGGGTAAGGTCAACCCAGAGTGAAGAGCTAAGGTCGGAGTCTGACAAATTAGAATGCACACATTGCCATATAGTCTACTCAAACCTAGGAGATACCGTTTACATCGTAGACATCCTGAACCACCGTACCTGGCAGCCTCATGAATAGGCCTCAACCTCTTCTCTTCTCAACAACTTTGCAGGTGCTGTTTCCTCTGTCAGAAGCACATAGCTGTTTGTTAGATAAACAGATAATTATGGAGAGAAAGATTGATAAATAAAGTTAGAACTAGAGGAAAGCAAGAGAGTGAGAGCAAGAGCAAGAGAGAGAGAGAGAGAAAGAGAGAGAGAGAGAGAGAGAGAGAGGGAGAGAGGAGAGAGAGAGAGAGAGAGAGAGAGAGAGAGAGAGAGAGAGAGAGAGAGAGAGAAAACCAAAGCGAATGGGTGAATGGTCCCATTTCTCACTTATCTCTCAGGCCCAAAGCCTGCAAGCCTGGTAGTCACACTCTCTCCTCACTAAGTCCTAGCGGGGTTGTCTTCTAAATAGATCACACATCCACCTACTTGTTTCTGTTTTTTCTGTCACTATCCCATCCATTCCACTACTATCATTTGCCTGGACTATCTCAACAGCCTACCTGCTAGTCTCCCTTGATGCTTTCCAATTCATTCTCCACACAGGAGACAGAGTTATCTTCTTTAAATTCAAATTCATTTGATCTCTTTCCTGTTCAGAATTCTTCAGGGCTTCCCAATGTTCTTAGGCCAAAGATCAACATTTCAATAAGGGTCATCCCAGCTCCCCGTTCTCCTATTGATCTTTTCTCTAGCTAAGGAGTAGTTGTAATTGGATAGGTGCAGTAGGAGTGTTTTAGTGTGCTTTGTGTTGCTGTAACAGAATACCTGAGACTGCATAATTTTTTAAAAAAAGGACTTATTTAGTTTGTGGTTCTGCAGGCTGGGAAGTTCAAGGGCATGGTCCTGGCTTCTGGTAAGGGTTTTCATGCTGTGTCATAACATGACTGAGAAGGTCAAAGGGGAAAGGGACACATGTGAAGAGAAGAAAGAACCTGGGGGATGTCTTGCTTTAGAAAAATTCACTTTCATGGGAACTAATCCATTTCCTTGAGAACTAAGCTAGAGCACTCATTACTGTGAGAATGGCACCAAGTCATACAGGAGGAATCTGTCTTTATGATTCACCTCCCACCTCCCGACACTGCCACACAAGGGACCAAATTTCAACATGAGTTTTGGTGGGGAAAAAAAATCATATCCAAATCTTAGCAAGGAAATAGTGAAAGACTTTAGATAGATCAGAGTTTCCTCAGTCTCAGTGCTATTGGCATTTGGAACCAGAAAATTCTTCCTTGTGGGGAGCTGTCTTGTGCATTATATGTTTAGAAATATCCCAGGCTCTACCCATTAGATGCCACTAGCGCTGTCCCCTGCCCCCTAGTTGTGACAACAATGTCTCTGGACATTGCCTCGTGTCCCCTGAGGGACAAAATAATCCCCAGTTAAGAATCATTGCTTTAGAGAGAGACTCACACTTGAGACTCTGCCTCTTAGTAGTTGAGTGAACTTTCATAGGTCACTTGACCTTTTTGTGTCTGTTTTCTCACCTATAAAATGGTATTACTAGTAGGAGACAGTACGTGCAGATGTGACAATCAAATTGGATAATTAGTGTCTAGTACTTGACAACATAGTGCCAAGCGTATAGTAAGTGTTTGATAAATAACTGTCAGTTATTAGTCTTGCTATTATTGTTGTTAATTTTCTCAATTCAGACAGAACTCTGTGAGTGGATTGACATTGGTAAGAAAATTCCTTTTGACACACACAATTGTGAACCCGCCCCCTCCCCCACCTCCCCTGCAACCCCAGTGAAAAAGAGTGGCTTCTTCCCAAGTCATGGAAGACATCAACCTGTACGCCTTTTCTGAAAAGTCAGTTTCTTGCAGGAATGAGCATAAATGGGCTTTCCTCCTTCGGGAAACAGTGGCCTTTTCCAGGGGACGGTTTAATCTTTTGGAGACAGATGAATATGAGCTGCAGTAATCTTGCAATGCTACCAGGAGAGTTGGGGAGAGGGAGAGAATTTCAATAGGGCCTTGGAGACACTCAGGGTGTTTCAATAACAGCGCTTTGTAACTTGAACTCCCCCACTGCAACACGTTCCTGGAAATACCAACACAGGCTAACAGGAGGTAATTTCATGAATAGAGGGGGTGAAGTTCATGCCCTTCTCAGGGTCATGTCCAGTAGTGGGCAGCTGTGCTAAGTGTGCTCTGTTTGCTTCTTCAGATCCTCTCTCCAACCTCCTGCCCCCCAGCTCTGTGTCCTGGGAGGCCAATCCTTAGGGACCTGATCAATGCATGTCCTTGCATTTTAAATTCCTATTGGACTCAGCCAATGGAAAGCAACAGCAGGAGATCAAAGGGTGGGAGGAGACAGAAGTCAGACTAATTTTCCTTCCCTTTTCTCCCTCCCCAGACAGTCCCCTGCTAAGCTATAGCTACTTTCTCTGGGTTTGATAACTGCTTCCCTGACCCACTCAGCATCCCCCCACCACCCACCAAACCACCTAAGTAGTGCCCAGAACACTGCACTAACCCTCTTGGTTTGTACTACCCTTGCCCTGGCCTTCGTAAATAAGATGCTTTGTTAAACTCTCTGTCAATTGCCATGTTTGAGTGTGCCACTGGTGTCCTGCTGGGCCTCTGAAATAGCAGATCTTCTAGGAGCCCAGATAAAAGGGTAAAATCCAGTTTTGGATTAATCTTCCTGCACCCCTGCGTTCTTATGGATCATATTTTGTTCATTCTGATTCCTCACAACAACACCTGGCACAGAGTAGGTGCTCGGTGAATGTCTGTTAACCTGAATTAATGGGATTTAGAATTAAGATGAGAAAGAGAAGTCAGAGCAGGGTGATCGTCCTTCCTGAGCTTGCCAAGACTTGCTAATGTCGTGGGCATTGTAGGGACATTTTGCTAAGTGGCAGGGGATGTGGATGGATTCTGTGATCTAGCCTTTTGGTCTCCACTTCAAGGTCTTGTTGTGCTCATGGAAGGTACATTAGGGAGTTTAGTAACCCATGTGATGTATATGGGAAGGGCAGCAAATCTAGTGGTTATTCTGGAGATGAGGGAAGTGGGAAAGACTCAGAGAGGGGAAGCTACTTACCCAAGTTCACACAGCCAGGAAGGATAGAGTGAGACCAAAGCTTGTGACCCATTTACCAGTGACAGCGGTTACCTATTGAGCATTTACTGTGACTTGAACTTATCTTGGTTTTCACAACAACCGTGCAAGGAAGATAGCATTAGCCTTTTTCACAGCTGGTAAAGCTGAGACTCAGAGAGGTGAAGTAATTCATACAAGGTCACACAGCTCAGGAGACACAGTTGAGATTCAAATATGATGCTAAAATGGTGTCCTTAACTTCTGTTTCAATTTTCTCTCCATGATCATTAAGAAAAGTGTCTAGCCAGGCAGGTGACATGCACCTGTAAGTTTCGTCTACTTGGGAGGCTGAGGCAGGAGGATGGTTTAAGGGCAGGAGTTTGAGACTGCAGTGTGCAGTTATTGTGTTTGTGAATACCTACTGAACTCCAGCCTTGGCAACATGATAAGACCCTGTCTGTTAAAAAAAGTGTCTAAATCTACTCTTCTGTAGATGGCTCAAGGAAGTGGCATTTAAGCTGAGACCTGAGTTCGGAATGTAAGTGCCAGGGAAAAAAACATCTATAATAACCAGGAGGAGGCTGATGAACAGTGAGGCTGGCGTGGGAATGTGTTTGCGGCAAATGAAGGGGGACAGATGAGGCAAGAGAGGTTTCCAGGGGCCAGATTCGGAGGCCTTGGGAGGGCGTGTGGAGGAGTGTGGACTTTATTTCATAGGCACCTGGTAGCCAATGAAGGTTCTTGAGCATCCTCGATGAGATGTAGAGGCTAGTTATGTCTGCATGCTGGGAGACTGCCTGTAAGGGATAGTGCTGAGACAGGAGAACCCATGAGGAAACTGCAGAGAGGTTTGGGTCAGTGGTGATACCAGTATAGACTGGAAGTGGAGAAGTGATGAAGAGAGGTGGACAGATGTGAGAATTTTTAGAAGGTGGAGGCAATTGGACAGGGGACCGGTAGAGAAGAACACGTCAAGAATTGCCTTTTGCAACTAGTTGTCTCACTGTGGTTTTCCATTCCCTGTATGAAGAAGTTAGACCCAAAACTTCAGACTGCAAACCCTACTTTGCTGTTTATTCTGCCTCTGGTCACTCTTCTCTGGGGGCCCCATTCTTTACCCATTCCATGGCCCTAACTTCAGCATTATTTATTCCAGAATATATTTATTGAGCACCAACTATGTGCCAGGGAAGTTCCAGCAGTGTGCAAGTCAAAGTCTCCACCCTCCTGGATTCTAATGCTTTAATGGGGAAGGCAAATGAAAAAAAAAAAACAAACGATGATAACGTCAGAGTCAAGGGCTATAAAACAGTAAATAAAAAAAAGCAGTGTGGCAGAGTGACAGGGCTGAGCAATTCTAGATGGGGCAATGTCTCTAGGGAGGTGTCTTTGAAGCAGCATCAATGTGGGGGCATGCAAGAGTGGGGGGTGGGGACAAGGGCTCATTTCTGGCAGGGAGAGCAAGTTATCTCAAGAAGGGAAAGGAGATGGGTGTTGTTGGGTTATAGCTGGGGGGTGCGGTGTGGATGTCAGAGAAGCCCTCTGTGGCCTGCATAGGACTGCACAGAACTGTGTAGACTTTGGTGGGGAATTCTGATTTTATTTTGGGATTGCACACTAGAGAGGGATGGACTGAATTATTTTTTTGGAAAGATCACTTTTGCTACTGTATTAAGAATAGACTGTAGCGGTCAAGAGCAGATGCAGGGAGACCACTTGTGAGGCTACTGTCAGTCTAGGTGGAAGAGGATGGAGGGCTTGGACAATGGTGGTGGTACAACCACCAATGATGGACAAGCCAGCAGGCAGATGTATGGATTAGACATGGGAATGTGAGAATGCCCCTTGGCCATGGACAGGCTGCTGGAGTCACTAGTCACCTGTCTAAAGTGCTTTGCATTTGTCCTTTCACTCACTTTTAGGTTCCCAGAACATCACCTCAGTGCAGGAAATGGAATGGCATCCCCTGCTTATCTCATGTGCATAGGGTGACATCGTCTCTCTCCAGTCTGTCTTTTTCTTCCATTCCAGGCTGAAGAATCCTCTCCAGGACTGGACCATCTTGTTCCGAGGTGGACATCTCTTTTGTTTCCAAGAACATCATACCTCTTATTTATTTTCTTTTCCAAAGAATTTGGCAGAAATGTACAGTGTCTCAAGCTTTTCTTGCTCTTCTTTCATAGGCAGAGCAATTAAAGAAGATGGGGAGGACAGAATTATTATAGGTAGGGACCCAGGGACACCTGAAGAGTCCCCCTGATGGAGCTCCTGGGTTAAGCTAACACAGTACCTGAAATTCCAGTGTCACTGAGCCTCTTCTTCAGGTTAATCACAGTTCTCTTCAAGTGCAAATGAGGCTAGGATGGGCACTGCGCATTCTTCTCCACCTACAGCCCACTGTTTTGTCATCACTAATGCACAGATGTCTGGCAGGCTGAAAGTTAGATACCTGAGAGTAGCAGAAGGAGCAGACTTTAAAGCCAGAAAGATTCACCTTTGATTCTTGTCTCTGCCACTTACCAGCATTCGGACCTTGGACAGTTTCTTGCCTTCCTTGAACCACGGTTTCTCCAGAAAGGGGACTCGAGAAGATCTCCCTTGCAACATTATTTGAAGATGAAAGGTGACATAAATGAAGCACCCAGCGCACTGCTTGGCCCATAGTAAGTGCTCAGAAAGTTTTCTTCCTTTTCTTACTCTTGACCTTTGTCTCAGGTTCCATCCTGTCTGCTTGGCCCAAGCTCCTCCTCTTTCTTTGGTCTTGCATGGTTATTAAGTGGGTCTTGGCTGAGACATCGCTTATGGCAACCCATGGCAACCTTTCCTTGCAGAGGCTGCCAAATGTCAGCCCCTCTCTAATAAAACTTTCTTTCCCCTTTGGGCTTGAAGGAGGGCTAGACAGTCTGATTGTGCCTGTCCCTCCGTGATTAAGGTCCGCAATCAGCCCAGCTGCTTGATGGAATCGGAGCTGGCTGATTAGCAGGGTGCACTTTGGCCTCAGGTTAATGGATGATCTCACACTGTGGCTGCAGAGTAATTACCAGTTAAAAGGTCTGCGGCCAGGGCTCTGTGGTCTTGGGGAGGTCTGGACCCATTTAAATGCAGAGTCAGGAGAATAATCTTCTATTAGCAAGCAGCAGGTAGCTGAGGTTGGGGCAAGAACACAGTGAATGTGGCTCATGAGCACTAGGCTCATTCTCAAATTGGTCAGGTGGACTCATTTACCTTGAGGGAACCAGTTTTGGGGCATGCGAGGGTAGATCTGGGGAATCAGACAGACTTCGGGGGAATTCCAGCTGGGCCACCTCTTGCCCAGGGGATCTTTGGCAATGCATTTAACCTTTTTTTGCCTCAATGTCTTCATCTATAAAGTAGAATTTAAAATGCCTCTCTTATATATGGTCAGTGTGGAGCTCAATCAGCTATATGGATCTTCTGGTGCATAGAGGTGCTCTATATAAACTATCTCCTTCTCCTCCTTAGTCAATGATTCTCCTTTCAACTCTCTGCTCAGACTCTTCCTGACAATTGATGGACTTTACAAGTATTTACTGAATATCAGTTGTGTATCAAGTCTGATGCCAGGTGTGGGGATATGACAGTGTCCAAAAATTCAAAGAACTCATAGTCTTGTGGGGATATCAGGCTCAGAAGCTGACTGCTGGAATGATACTGTGGTAGAAACAGAATATGTGGAGAAACCTCGAGCTGGAACCCTTACCCTAGACCACAAGTCAGAGACTTCCTGAAAGGGGGTGATTTTAAACCAAGCGCCGTAGTTGGAGATGAGTCGAAGAAACATTTCAGGTTATGAGAACAATCGATGACAAGACTCAGAAGAGAGGGAGCATGAGGCATGTTTGTGGAAGGAAATGAAAGGGCTCCGTGCCTGAGACGCTGATGGGTGAGTGAGCTCATGAATAAATGTATGAATGAATGAATGAGCAAATGGAGGAATGAATACTGAATAGAAGCATGAGTAAACGGGTGTAAACACGTGACTGAATGAATAAAAACGTGAATGAATAAATGGTGTAACTAATGAATGGCAGAATGAGTGACTGAGCACATGTATTCAGGGCCTTGCTCCCATGCCCATGTTTCAGTAATGGCTAATCTGTTCACTTTCTTGAACTACCTCCCCACTCCCACCCCACACTCTCAGTCACCCTTTTCCTTCTGGTCTTGTTTGTTTTTTCCATAGCCTTCAACATCCTGAAAAGATGCAAATATATAAATGTATAATTTGCAGGTTTTTAAAAATGTACTGCTTATTGTGTGTCTCCCCTCTTATCCATCAGGGCATGGATTTTTGTCAGTTTTATGCGTCGATGTATTTCTAGTACAGTGTCCTAGCACATAGTAGGTACTCAGTAAATGCTTGTGGAACGAATTAATTACATGAGAAGAGAGTAAGGGCAAGGGGAAGAGGGTTTGTCGCACCTGAGCTTCTGAGACCAATGCTCACACTCCAGTAAACAGACACACCTTGTCTTCTTTCCAGGTAATTATTTCCAGAGCTCAGGAGCCCAGGCACATGGATCCTCAGAGATGCTGCCCAGGTCTGCTGGGTACTGCCCTGGGGCTGGCCTTGCAGCAGGTGGTGGTGGTTCCTGGGGGAAGGAAGGGAGGGAAGGAAGGGAGGCGGCAGGGAGGCAGTTGCTGCCCGTGAAAGCAATTCTGTCTCCTTCGGCAATCTCAGCAGTGGCCACTTGTCAGAAGAACCGGCCGGGGAAAAAAATGACAAAAAAATCAGGTCCAATTTATCACCTTCAAATCGTGTTGAACAAGCTACTGTAGCTACTTGGTTTTGAAGAACTCCCCCTTCTTCCCCCTACACAGAACAAACACCACTAAATGCCTCTCCACCTGCACAGCTGAGCGTTGGCAATGTTGCTGCCAATTAAAGGGCTCCCTGCTGTGGGGGTTGATCCATGGTGGCTGTCGAGGGGGGCGGTGGAGAGGATGGAATCATTAAAATGGGAGAACAAAGGAGGCAGAACAAGTTCAAAAGAGATTAAGCCTCAGAGAGACAGTCGGCCTTTCTGGGGCATTTATGCCTAGGGTTGGCTGGGCACCTCTGGCAAAATGTACCTCTAGCCCAGACAGTTGGTAATGGCTGGATTCCAGGGGTGGGGAAGTGGGGGCCACCTAGACAGAAGGCTTTCAGGGACACCCACAATACCTCCATGCCTCCTGTGTCTCCTTCTTTCTAGTTCGTCATCTCACAGGGAGTAGTGGTCCAAATGGTTCCCAGATGTGGTAGATTCAAGCGTCAAACCCAATGCTTCAGTTTGCTCTTCTGTAGCCCCTAAAAGGTCTAATGACCACTGTTGCAGTGTCTCCCATGACAGGGACCTGTTTGCCTCCTGCTGTAGCAGCTCTCCCCCTTGGCTCTGATGATGATGATGACACCGAATCTGAATTTACTGAGCATTTACTATGTGCTAGGCACTGTCCCAGAAGCTTTATAGGTGTCAGTGCATTTACTCTGTTCAGCCTCGTCTTGTCCCATTCTGCTCTTTGCTCTCTAGCCATCTATCATCTCCCCTTCAGGGCCTTTGCATGGGCTGTTTCCTCAGTTGGGAAGGAGCACTGTCCCTGGCTCTCGCACAGAGTGTTGTCAGGCTGAATCAGGGTGATGAATGTGAAAGCTCCTCGTGTCTTGCTGCCCATAGTGAGAGCTCTGCAAGTGACAACGATTTTTATTGTCTACTCCCAGTTCCAGCTTTAACCAACCATGAAATAAAGTTTTCTCTTCTCTGAGGCCCACAGATGCAATGATTCCATCACGATCCACCTGGATGCTTATTCTCCATGTCTCAAGGCTTTAAGAGTACCCTAGATCTGATGAGAGTGTCATCACAACCTGCCTTAACTCAAATCAACATTATCATCCCATTTGTCACCATCATCATCATTACCACCACCACTATCATCATCATCATCATCATCACCACCATCATCGCCACCACCACCACCACCACCACCACCACCACTTTCATCATCATTGAAGTCTAACATATTTTGAGCACCTATTTTATGCCACTCTATCAACTCCTTTATATCTGTTTCCTCTAATCTTCCAAATGGTCTTTCCAGTGTAGGAGATTAACCCTTGGTCAAGAAAATAGCTTGCCCAAGTTTGCATAGCCACTAAACACCCAGTAAGGATTTGAACCTGTATTTTTCTGACTTCATAGCCTTGGTGCTTTTTCTTAGGTCACTGGCCCATGCATCTTTAGTTTCCTATTCCTTTTACCAGTTTTCAAAATTCCTCAGTTAAATCCTGACAGTACACCTCATCAACAAGGGTATCTGCATAATGAACACTTGTATATCTATTCCTGAATTTTACCCTGAATATTAAAAAAAAAATCCTGACTCTACATCTGACTACCATACATTTGAGACAACTTTGAAAAAGGAAGGTTTAATTTAGGACTGGCTTCTACAGAGTTTGAAGTTGTCTCTTACTTTTAAATATTTTTCATATAAACGTCTCTTCACTTGTATTTCTTCCATTTGGGCTTAGGCAATTGACCTTCTGATCAAATGTAAACATTTTACATCCATTTTTATATGTTAGGTGCTGCCTAGCTTCCAGACTCTGCCTCAATCCATACCTCTTCCCAACCCACCTCAAGCTTAAGCAACTAGAGTCCCATCTGTGACTTCATCTTGCCATCAAGGCCAGGAGTGTTCCTGACTTGAGGCCAGAGGGGTCCTGGCCTCATGCTGTACAATCATCACTGAGTCCTCCTTCCCCACCTTCCATTCTATCCTAGATCTGAGAAATCCTGTTTTTGTACCAAGTTACATTTCCATCTTGGTACCTCCTGCTTACCTAGGCCTTTAAGTTAAAACCCCGGTCTTGCTACTGCTGGCTTCACGACTGCCCCCCTTTACCCCAAGGCATGGTGACTGGGGCCAGGACTTAGCTTACAGATCACCTTATCTAGGAAGGTTTTCCTGACTTCCTCTTATCTCCACTGGTAGAATTGACAATCCTCACTTTCCTTTGTAACCTGGGATACTGGACGGGTACCATCTCAGTACCAGCATTGCCAATGCCTACATTTCTCTGACCTTCCTACCCATCTCACTGACTAGTGAGATGAGGCAGTAACAAACTGATTCCTTCTAGTGACATGTTGGTCAGGGGTTGAGGCTTTTCCTTCAGGCCGCAATCATCCCACAAGCTATCTAAGGCCTTTTTCCTCTTCTCTTGGGTCTTTGAACATATCGAAGACCATGGATGGTTTTCATGGGATGGACCAATGGGAGGTACATTCTGTGGGGCACAGACAAACACCATGGAAAGCTAGATGACCAGTGACTGAAGGGGCTGACCTTTGGCAGTAGAGTCCCCCTTAGATGCTGCTGAGTCAGTTTGTATTCCTGCATGCCCTCCCACTTAGGTACAAGGACATTTTCTTCCTCTAAGTAAAATCTCCACCTTAACCTGTTTGGTCCCCAGGGTCCCTCTCCAACTTCTTCTCTCTCTTTCTTCATTCTTACACATTTTACTTAGTCTCTGTAATTGGAAAACTATCTCTGACTCTATGCATTTGGAAGTATTCACAGCAACCTTTGTTTTACATTACACAATAGATGACTTATACCTTCATGTGCAGCCCAGGGAGCAGGGGAGAGAAGAGACCCTTGGAGTACAATTGAAATAATTCAGTGACCCCAGAGTCCAGGAGGAAGCATATAGATTAATACCTACAAGCATTCCCTACCACACTGCATTTCCCAGAAGAGCAAAGATTTGGGTCTCATTTATCTTCCTCTCCACGACACTTTACCCGGTGCTGGGCCTGCAGCAGGTGCTCAGTGAATGAACGCGGATCTAGTTTTCCGATGCTGACTTCCAGCTGCCACTATTTCTGGATGTTGCTCCTGGATGCCTGGGACCATGGTAACTAAGAAACCTGAAGCACAGAAAGTCTAAGTAACTCCCCCAAGCCACCTGAGTAGTCTGTGGTGGAGCCTGGAATTGAATTCTGGTCTTCCTGGCTGATGCTTATTCTGTTTGTTAATCACCTCCCATTTTCCCTAACAAGCTATGAGAACCACCCCTGTTCTATTTCAGATGACTCATCTATACTCTTCTTATGTATCCCTACTTGGACACTTATTAGCTGTAATTCTTCAGGTAATTATGTACTTCAGTTTTCTCATCTATAAAATGAGGATAATAATAGTATCTACCTAAGGGTTATTATGAATTACTGCATAACTTAATACATTTGCAAGATATTTAGTTACAGGACTTGAGCATAATAAATAGAATTATATAAGCATCATGTAAGTGTTAACCATCACCACCACCACCATCATCATTATTATTAAAGGTAGAGTAAGTGTATATAGTAATGTTCTACTCATTCTTCAAGGCCTCACTCAAATGCCAGTTCTTCTGCGAATCCACCTTGCACCCTCCAGTCATAATCAGTTTTTATTTTCCTTACTCCCATGGTCCTTTATCTGCTGTACCTTTTGTGGTACTGGACTGAGCAATATAGGACCCAATACAAACACTGGGGGCTTTATAAATTCTCTGTGAATTGACCAGAACCTGGAGGGAAATTGTCTCCTTGGACTTTCTCCAGACAAGTGAGGGTTAAGTAAGCCATCCCCAGAAGATGCTAGAAGGCGGACTTTTGGCTCTGGGAAAGCCTACTTCTGCCTCCGCTTCTAAGCATTCATCATCACTCATGCCTCCTATCTAATGAGCACCCAAAGTGATTTTGTATTGCTTGCAATTCACCAAAATTGTTGTAACATTTGGAAGGGCCCGGAAATTGACAGCCTAATACCCCTGCTTGCCTGTTTGTCTCAATGACTTGTTGAAGGCTGAGCTGATTGCTTCTCCTGCAACAATTATCCTGGAGCTTCAGACATCAGAGGAAACAAACAATTGGAAAGGTTAGAGACAGGGATGAGAGGGTGGAAACCATGGAGGATATTTGGGAAACTTTGAGGGAGCAGCTACATCTGAGGGGAGCAGGAGGTGGGCCTGAGAACCTAGGGGAAGGAAGGATGGTCAAGAGAACCCCTTTCCTATGCTAACTTCTCACGGTTCTTAGTAATTCTCCATGGCTGTTGGAATTTGAAGCAACATAGGAGATAGCAAGCTAGCCCATTTTTAGAGTTGATTTGGATTTCTAACCCCACCTTCTCCTTTTATAAATGAAGAAACTGAGATTCGGATGGGGGGAGGAGTTGACTTTATAGAGTAGGTGGCAAAGAGGATTGAAGTCAGACCTCCTGTCATGTGTAAAATGGATTTAAGAACATGAGAATGCAGATATCTCTTCAAGATCCTGATTTCAGTTCTTTTAAATGAATATCCTGATTGCTGGATCATATGGTAGCTCTATATTTAATTTTCTGAGTAATCGCCCTACTGCTTTTCATAAGGGGGATCATTTTACATTTGTACCAGCAATGCACGAGGGTTCCCTTTATCTCCATGTCCTCACCAACACTTGGTGTCTTTTGTTGTTTTTTGATAATAGCCATACTGACAGGTATGAGGTGATATTCCATTGTGGTTTTGATTTGCATTTCTCCTGAGCACCTTTTCATATACTTGTTGGCCATTTGTAGTTTTCTTAGAAGAAATGTCTATTTGAATCTCTAGCCCATTTAAACAATTGATATATAATTGTTACACATTTTTTAGATACTTGTGATATTTTGATACTTGTATACAATGTGTAGCAATAAAATTAGGGTAATGAGGTATCCATCACTTCAAATGTTTATCTTTTCTTGATGTTGAGAACATTATAAATCTTCTCTCCTAGCTATTTTGAAACATACAATAAATTAGGATTTGTTTTTCTTTCTTTTTTTTTTTTTTTGCATTGTGTTTTAGAATTTCCATTTATATTTTAGAAATTAACTCCTGGCCGGGCTCGGTGGCTCGGCCTGTAATCCCAGCACCTTGGGAGGCCGAGGCGAGAGGATTGCCTGAGACCGCGGGTTCGAGACCTGCCCGGGCAACTTGGTGAGACCTCGTCTCTATAATAAATCAAAAACTAGCCAAGCGTGGTAGCGCACGCCTGTAGTTCCAGCTACTTGGAAGGCTGAGGTGGAAGGATCGTTTGAGCCCAGCAGGTCGAGGCTGCGGTGGTCAGGAGCGTGCCACTGCACTCCAGCCTGGGAGACAGAGTGAGACTACGACTCAAAAAAAAAAAAAAAAAAAAATTAACTCCTTATGAAATACAGCTTTTGCAAATATTTTCTCCCATTATATAGATTATCTTTTCACTCTGTTGATTGATTGTTGTCTTTGCTGTACAGAGTTTTTTTAGTTTGGTGTAGTCACATTTGTGTATTTTTGCTTTTGTTGCCTGTATTTTTTGGTGTGTCATTCATGAAACTATTGCTAAGAACAACATCGTGAAGCTTCCTCCCTATGTTTTCTTCTAGGAGTTTTAGAGTTTCAAGTTTTAGGTTTAAGTATTTAATCTATTTTGAGTTGATTATTGGGTATAAGATAGGGGTCCAATTTCATTCTTTTGCACATGGATATCTAGTTTTTTCAATACCATTTGTTGATAAGATTATCTTCTCCCCAGAATGCATTCTTGGCAGCAGCACTATTCACAATAGCCAAGATGCAGAAACATCCTAAATGCCTATCCATGAATGAATGGATAAATATAGTGTGGTATGTACATATACACGGAATACTATTCAGTATTAAAAAAGAAGGAAATCCTGTCATATGTGGCAACATGGGTAAACCTTGAAGACATTATGTTAAGTGAAATAAGCCAAACACAGAAGGACAACTACTATATAATTCCACTTATCTGAGGTATCTGAAACCTTTAAATTCATAGAAGCAGAGAGTAGAGTGGTGGTTACCAGGGACCAAGGGGAGGAAGGAACAGGAAGTTACTAATCTTAGGTGTGCAAGTCGAATAAGTTCTAGAAATCTGCTGTTCAACCCTATACCTATAGATAACAATACTGTATGAAGGGGGACCCAAAAACCCCTGGAATTATCTTTTGGAGGGTGGGCCTCTTGGAGTACAGGCTTCCCCTGCTAGGTAAGTGTTCTAGGAACCCATCAGTTTTTATCTGGAAGTTTTGAGACGGTTGTAACATAGCTTGTGGAAGAAATGTCCCGTGTTGTGGCAAACAGGTGACTGGTTCTTCCACCATGGCAATGTACCTGCCCACACCAAGCTGAATGTTCAGCAGTTTTTAACCCAAAACGGCATGACCCCCATACCCCACCCTCCCTATTCACCCGATCTTGCCCAGAGAGACTTTTTTTTTTGTTTCTCCTATAAAAAAAGTACTCAAAGGGAAACGTTTCACTGATGTGGAAGAGGTGAAACAAAAAATGGCAGAAGCACTAAAAGGCATCAGAATTGAGTTCAAAAACTGTTTCTGAGCAGTGGGAAAGGCATCTTGATAGACGTAGTGCACCAAATGCATAGTACTTTGAAGATGACTGAAGTTTAAATATGTAAGAATAAATATGCAATTTTTAATAAATAAATTCTGTTTTGGGGATCCTCTCATATTGCACACTTGAAAGTCTATTAAGAGGATAAATCTCATATGATGTGTTCTTATCACAATAAAATTGAAAAGAAGGCTTTTAATAGCCACTATGTTGGACATTTTACATGTACTTTCTTATGTACTCTTGACAACTTCATAGGAAGTGGACACCATTTTCTTTATTATAGAGATGTAAAAACTGGGACTCAGAGAGGTTGAGTCTCTTTTCTAAAGTTACCCAGCTACTAAAATGCAGAAACAAGATTTGAAAACAGTAGATCTGACTTCAGAGACTGCCTCCTTCTCCCACGCTGTGACTTTACTTTTTTTAGCCCATCCACCACTAGAAGCCTTTGTACATATTATGATTAATTCATCTTGTCCCTTAACATTTTTTAATTATGTAACTGCCAATCAGAGCACTAATTAGTGTGAAAGTCCAATGCTTCTGAACTGAGTTAATATGACTTTACAAACAATGAGTTATATAAGAATAGACTGTCACTTCCTCAAGGGCAGACACAATTCCTTAACCTTACTCATTTCTGCATCCCAGCATCTAGTCAAGGGTTGTTCATGGCAGGTAAACTAATTAGCTATTGCTATAATAATGCCGTATAACAAACATCCCTAAATCTTCGTAGCTCACAAGCCTTTGTTCTTATGCCTCCATGTCTGTGGGTCGACTATGGTTCAGCTGATCTAAGCTGGGTGCCTCTTTTTTAGGTTGTGACCAGGTGGGATTAGCTCCAGACTGGGGGTTTATTTTGGGGATCAGGCTGAAGGACAGAAGCTACCTGGAAAGCCACATCATGACAGGTCAAAAAAGCACATGAGCCAACCAATCTATGCAAGATATGTAAGATGTCTACTTGCATCACATCTGCTAGCTTCCATTGGCCAAAACAAGTCACATGGTCTGGTCAACATCAACTTGGGAGATGAGAGGGGGCAGACAGCGCATATTTACTAAACACTAACCTGCACTATGACTCAGGCCTTCAGGGAAACTTGACCTAAGCTTTGGGGACAGACCTTGGATAAATGGCATCCCACTCTTGAGCCAGGCATCCCAAAACTAATTTCTTTGATTCTTGAGAATCTAGGGATCACAGGTTAGGAGTCTTGGCAAGTCACTCTCAAAAGTACCTTCTCAAGACACTGCTTGGTGAGTGCTCTGCATGTGTTTGTGAAATCATCCAGGCTTGTAACTGAGGGCAGCACAGGACTATGAGGACAACATGAGCTGTAGAGTTTGGTAGACTGAATTCTGCACATAAAAGAGAATCCATAGGCCAGGCACAGTGGCTCATGCCCATAATCTCAACATTTTGGGAAGCCAAGGTGGAAGGATTGCTTGATTTCAGGAGTTGGAGACCAGCCTGGGTAACATAGTGAGATCTTGGCTCTACAAAAAATAAAAAAAGAATTAGTCAGGCATGGTGGTGCACACCTGGAGTCCTAGCTACTTGAGAGGCTGAGGTGAAAGGATCACTGTAGTGAGCTGTGATTGTGCCATTGCACTGCACTCCAGCTTGGGCAACTGAGAGCCACCTCAACTTAAAAAAAAAAAGCAAAAATAAATTTGTTGGACTGAATCCTGCGCATAAAAGAGAACCCAAACTCTACCAAGGTATCTATGGTTCTCATGGCCTGGATTCACTCCCATGTCTGACCTCACCTTTCCGTTCCTGCTCTCCCTGACTCCCTCCCCCTGAACTCTCTGGTTCCTGGAATACAGAAGGCTCCTTCCTGCCTCAGTTTTCTGTTTGCTAGTCTCTTTGCCCAGAAGGTTCTCACATGAATGGTTCCTTCTTATTACCAAGATTCCAGCTCAAGTATCGCCTTCTCACAGAGGTCTTTGCTACCCAACTGATTTCAGATAGCACCCCCACTGTGTACTCTCTCTCTCTTTCTTGATTACCACTTGGACTTATTTTTTTTCTTGCCCTTGTCATCACCTAACATAACCTTATTTGTTTTCTTACCCATCCATCACTTGTCTCTCCCTTCTAGAAAACAAGCTTTGTAAGAGGAAGGATCAGATCTGCCTGACTCAGAGATTTCTGAAGACCAGGACTGTGTCTGGCATGGAGTGGGTACTGAATAAATATCTGTTGAATAAATGCGTGAATGAATGAGCAAAGGCATATACACACGAACTATCTGGGCAACCTAGGGTGAATGATTGAACACTCTTTTTCTGCACAATGGGGCCACTAATGCAGGCATTAGTCATTGGCAGGTGTTGGGGTAATGTATGCACAGTGTTCAGCATGTTACCAGCTACACAGTAGGTGCGAAATCGCTTCTTCTGTAATTGTTACTGTTGTAGCCTGGGGCTTTCTCAACTACCCACTCCAGCCTTGGGTCCTCTTCAATCCTCAGAGCTCTGTCCTGGCTGGTCTTGGAAGATCCTTTCTCCCCACCCTCACGGAGCTGGAGAGGCCAAGAACATGGCTGCGGCAGTGAAGGGAAGTGAGATTGGAAATAATCCTTAATTCTAAAGGATTGTCCCCAAACCCAGAACGACATGTTACATCAGAGTCCTTCCCATAACTCATAGTCTATCTCCATGGAAATGGGCACCATATGGAGTTAATTAGTAGAACAACAAAACAATCAATTAGTTCCTTAATTAGTTTTACTAAGAAATGATAACAAACAAACACAAACACTTTATTCCAACTAATGCCCGAGCTGCAGTGATAGTTTAATGGCCTTGGAAAGCCAGCTTAGGCTCTGGACCACTGTGAGCAGATATTTATTCCCATGATATTGACAGGTTCCCTGGTCTCTGTCCAGGCTGCGCGTTTCATCTTTATGATCAATTATTTACAATATCTGAACACAGCTGACGGGTCATCTGGGAGCTTTTCTTTCTAGATTGGAAAAAAAAATGCAATAACTCAAATCTTATGAAGGTACCAGACTCTGGAATGATCATTCCTTGAATCATTTATTTGACAAACATTTACTGAGCATTTTCTATGTGCCAGGCATGGCGCTGGGCATGGGGTACAGAGGGGAATGAGAAGTGATTGACTGTGGGGCTCACATTTGGAGTGGAACAGCAGATCAGACAAGCCAGTAAACATGATTTTCATCTCATCTTGTTAATTACTGGGGTTGAGGGGAGCACAGGGCATGGGAATGGGTCTAGGTGTGGTGGGAGAACAAGAAAGGATCTGGGAGGGCCTTGGAGGAGTCGGTGGCCTGCAGGGGTGAGTCAAATGAGAGCCTGCTCCACAGGCAGCTTCATCAAGTGAAAGGAGTATGAGGCTGGGATTTGGTGGACCTAGACTCTTCAGTCCTGTGGTTGCCTCAAAACCCACCTATTTTTTTCATTTGTAACATGGGAGAATGACACCCATATTTCTTCTCTCAAAGTGTTGTTATAAGGAACAAACAGATGGGGAAGCACTTCAGAAACCACAAAGGGGTTCATACAACCATATGTAAGATCTGAGCTGAAAACTGGAGATGATACCAGGGGTCAGAGATGTCTTACCTTCCTGAGGGTTCTAGAGGAGGAAGGGACATTCCAGGAACATGTGGGGTATATCTATCTATATCTATTCATATCCATATCCATCTTAATCTATATCTTATCTATATCTATTATCTATATCCATATCCACATCCACTTCTATGTCTATGTCTATATCTATATCTATCCTCAAATAACTATATTAAATCTATATACGTATACATATGCACATACATATATGTATGCATATATAGGCATACATGAATATATCTCTGTCATCTGCTTATCTATATCTACCTATTCAAAAATTCATTTTTAAGAGATAATACATGTTAATACCAAAAAAAAGGAAGTTGTGAAAATTAAGCTTCTCATTGTAACCCCAGTCACAAAATCTTTGGAAGCAACCACTGCAACCTGTTTCTTTGATCCCATTTTGAAGCACTCTGTTCAAGCAACACATTTTTGTAAACTGTTTTCTCTGGAACATACCATTGCGTGTTTTTACTTTTTCACATATCGTACCCTGGCCAACAGTCGTGTCCATACCTTTGGATCTACCATATAATTTTTAATGGCTATAGATGTATCTGTATTTATTTAACGACCTCCCTTTTAATGAACATTTATTGCTTTCTATATTTTGCTACCATAAGCAATGAGTTCTTCTCTTGGTTACCTATGAAACTTTATATAATATATTGAAGTTTCTATTTCTTAAGGTAGTTGAGTCACTTGATTTTAATTGGTGGGTATGAGAAGTAATTAATACCCTGCTTTTATTTTTATGTTATTTTTTCTTTATTGTCAGTAATGACTTAATCTGATCTGAAATAACTTTTAAAAAATACACACATCAAATCTAGGGTCAGTATTGCAGCTATCCTCACTCAACTCACTACTATTGCAGAGCGAGAAGCAAGTACTACATGCCTGAACATAAACATTAAATAACAAAAAGTAAAGGGTAAACACAAGGTCTCTCCCCTTTTATCCCTTATCCCCACTCAAGTCTTCACAGGTGTTTGGACCATAATCATGGTCTTCTAATCCATTAATTGGTTGACCTATGACAAATTTTTCTTCAGACAATTTGAAAAAAAGAACCAGTAGTGGGCACTAGAGGATGAGTCTTATAAGACCTTGAGTTGCCAGCCATGGGGCTGGGGTGGCTGGGGGGGGGGGGGGATGTGTGGGGAGGGAAGAGGAGACATCTGGTTGAGGGAGAAGGAACAGGGGGAAGCAGCAGCAGAAATCATGTGACCAGTAGGAGCCAGTTGCCTTGGTTCCTGGTGCTTTCCTGCCACATATGCTCTACAGCTGAGGAACATGCTCATTTTCTGACATAAGTTAGAGAGGGAGTCTGTCACTTTGCTATCCAACAGCCCTTTAAGTCAAGCAGTAGATAAAGATGGTATTCCTCTACCGTAGGATTTAAAGACACTGGAATCACATTTAGATACAATGCATTACTTTTATCACTAGTCCTTAAATGTTATGTTATGTCTTAAACAGATCCTGGTTTTCTCCTCAAGCTTGGATGAGGCATCTCTTTCTACCTCCATTTGATGCCATTAACTGAAGATACTTTTCACCTGAACTTTGTCCGAATAAACCATAGGGTTATTATGCTGATATGGACTCAAAACCTTGGAGAAGCAGCTTGATGTAGAGATGAGATCATAGATTCTGGTGACAGGCTTCCTGGGTTCACACCTCAGTTCTGCCACTTACTAGTTGTGTTAACTTGAGCCACTTGTTTAATCCTTGTCTGTAAAATGGGAATAATAATAATAACCTCATGAGTTATTGTGAACCTCATGAGTTATTGCTAACACAGCGAATTACTTAGAAAAATGCTTTCTTGTGTAGAAAGTAGTATATGAGCATTTCTACTATAATTAGTTTTTCCTGTATGCTGGCTTCAGGAGTGTTAGAAAACCATTAGTTTTCTTAGTGAGCACAACAAATTTCCCTTCTCTATGTATTCGTTTCTCCTGGTTTCAGAGAACTTAAGGGCGAGACTATTATGGAGAACATAAAGCAAGCATCTTTTCTTCCATTGTTAGCATCTCCAATTAAACAAAGAAAAACAGTACGATCACACCACGACTCTCTTCCCATACGACGACCCTAGTCAGATCCTCAGTTTTTCTCTAGTTTGAAGAAAATAATTTTACCCTCTCACATCCAATCAATATCTTTGCTGGGTCTATTGTGAGCTGATAATTTAAATACAATTGTCTCCTTAGCAACCATCCTTTCACTGTCTGCCTTCTTGCCTCTGAAAGAGCTTGCAGTTACAAAATTCACAGTTTCAGCCAGAAACTTTCTTTTTTTCTACAGGAACCAGATTCTCTCCCAAAACAAACTCTTTAAAAAAATGGAAAAATGGAACAGGTTTCTAAAGTAAAAAAAGAAAAAAAAAACAATTATTTTTCTAATTATAAAGGTAATTGGACAGGATTTTACCCAGAGATGGAAGAGGCTTTATTGTCTCCACTCTTTGCTTACAGGATGGTTTATATAGGGCGGGCAGAACCTAATTAGAGTCACAGGATGTTGGAGCTGGAAGAAAGTATAGTGATAATTTAGTCTAATCTCCACTTTCTTCTTCTTCTGTTTTACAGTTGAGAAAACAGAAGGCGTGAGATTTAATAGCCTCACCCAAGGGTACACAGCTTCTAGGATTAGAGACCAAGCTGAGATTTAAACCCTATCCTCTGTCTCCAAGCTCAAAGAGTTCTTGCCACCAAAATGTGGCCGCTGAACTTTCTTAGGAGGTGGTCACGTATACAAATAAAAAGCACAAGACTTTGAAATCAGGTAAACCCACATTTGACTTGCTGGGTATGGTGACCCCGTTGCCCCTGTTTGCTTGGGACTGATGGAGTTTCCCGGGACATGGAACTTTCAAAGCCCAAACTAGGAGAGTCCTGTGCAAACCTGGACAAGTAGGTCACCCTACTGCTAAGCCAACCTCTAGCTATTTTGAGAAATTTCAGCCTCAATTTCCTCATCTTTGGTCATAATAATAGTTTATCTCTTGGGGTAGTGTGAGGATAAAATAAAATAACGGCAGTGAATATTAGTTCCCTTCCTTCCTGTCCTGATTTCTTTTGTCCAATGAGACGCTCTTGACTTTCTTTAACTGGAAAAAACTCTTCTCAGCTCAAAAGTGATAATGATGATTCTTTTCCAGGTTGGCCCAGTTCAGGGGATGCAGGAGAATGAGATCTTCATTCCAGAAGGTCCTATACTCAGAGGCGAGTCCTCAGAGACTCCCCCAAATGCCACCCACAACACAAGAAATCAAAATTAGCTTCTTGGCTGTTTTTGGCAGCTGTGATTAATCATTTCATAACAAGACAGTCGAAGCACAACTATTTATTTGCATTGGATTGGGAAGATTATGGAATATAACATTTTCATAAATTTGTTAGGATTCTAGATATACGTTAGTGTGATGAATAGTTTAGGCTGCGATAGATGTTTTCGTTTCAATAAAGTTATTTTGGGATATATTTACATGATGAAATAACCTATTATTTATCCAACTGCATTTTTATGAACTAATTTTTCTTTTTGTGCTGACTTGCAATGGTGATTCATTACTTTCTGCCCTTCAATTTTTCTTTCCTTATAAATGGTTTCGTGTTTATTATTTTAAAGTGTATGTCTCCCTTCAGATTCATCGATTGGTTTCACATGGGATCTTCACTCCAAAGCGAACTGCTTTCCAGAACTTGGGGAAATTAAAATAAAATGAGTCATTTTATTCTAATTATTTCTGGACCCTACAATCTTGGGTAAGTCCCTTTCTCTCCCTGAAATTCATTTTCCTGACTCAGAAGGACTTTGGCATACATTATGTGCTCAGTTAATACTTGTTGAAGGAATAAATGAATGACTGAGTGAGGTAAGAGTAAACGCATTTGTTTGGTTATGGGAAAGGTTTTCGTTTGGAAGGTCATGCATGACTTCTTTAGAGGAAGGTTTGTCTGTTACCTCCCAGACGCAAGTAGCCTGAAACATCTCCTGCAGTACCAGTTTGCTCATCTGTCATTTCTTTAACAATAATAAGAAGAGATTATGGATTCTTGAAGGCTTTGGATACCTGGCAGTCTAATAAATTTGAAAAATTAAATTCCGCAGAAAAAATAGGTTTGTGTGTATGTGAGGATTTATATCAATTTTCTCTTCAAATAAATCAAGCCAACCAGAAAAAATGAAGTAGAAACTGATAATTACATGCAAAGAGTGTGATTAGGTGATAATGACAAAGAATTTTGCTTGAACAAATGAGTAAGTCTCCTACACCTTCTTCTAGGAGTGTATGGGTATTTCCTTGTAAAGTTCCGTTTCAGCAAACTTTAGCAAGAACTCTGCTGTCAATCGAGCAAGAACACCCTACCCTTGATATCTGATCACTCTTAATGTCTGATCAGATTCCTTAGCCTCCACCATCTCTCAGGTGATGTCTGATCACCTAAGCCTGTCTTCAGCAAGAATCTTGCTAGGTCAGTATAGCCAGAATCTCCCTATATTTATAATGATTCCTCTCAGTAATTATCCATCCATTGACTCCCATTCTGCTCCTTGATGTAAGTTTTTACTTGCCTATGCTGTATTTGGAGTTATGGTCCTTATACCTATCACAATGATCCTGAATAAAGTCCTCCTTACTGTGCTTTAGCAGGTGTCAGTGAATAGATTTTTTCTTTAACAACAGCTATGAAGCTAATTGAGAATAGAAAGTAGAATCAGGAGCCAGGAGTTCCATGCCCCAGTTTGCATTGCTATGTGACCTGGAGCAAGACACATACCACTCTGGGTCTCAGTTTCCTTATCTGTGTGACAAGAAAGTTAGACCAGTTGTCCTTTAGGTTATTTATAATTTTAAGTGTTTAGTCCAGAGTTTCTCAAACTGGAGTCATGAGACTTTGGGGTCTACAAATATATTTCAAGTCTCCTTGAGTTATAAGAATTTATATATGTTTTGATTTTATTTCCTTCTGTTTTTATAAGTTTTATAGACAAAGCTTCTCTAGCAGTGGTGATTTACTTTGAAAGATATTTGTATACAGTAAGACTTCATTGAAGTTAATGTTTTTTAAAACAAGGTATGTGGTCCTGGGGGAACTTCATGGTCCTTGAGAATCACTTTCTTTTAAAAATGATTTATATAATAAATCCTAGAAATATTGGTTAGCGTACACACGCGCACGCACACACACACACACACACACACACACACAATCTTCAAATTACAAGAAGGGGAGATGAAAGATTTGATTCATGAAATGATCAGGAATGAGAATAAAGTATTACAGAGTCGGTAGTGGTAATGGGAACGTGGAGGAGATCCTGGGCAGAGAGAGTAAGAGTTTCCCCTCATCTAGCTTGTGAGCTCAGGCAGGGAACAATCTTTTGGCCATCTGTGTTCTCATCCAAGATTAGAGTTGAAATGTCCACTTTTTGGAGGGAGGTAAGGATTCCATGGAGTCTATTTAGAAATGGAAAATGTAAGGGATTGTGGAAGACCCAGCCAAGAAAATGGGGTTTAGTCTACTTTTTGCTGTGGGGTTTGATTTCAACCATGCCCTGAGGTGAGTTGTATGAGATCTCTTGGGGGATTTGCCAGGTGTGGAGACTCAGCTCAAAGAAGAGCCATGTATTAAAATGTGAATGGCCAAACTCTGCTGAAGTAGCCTGGGAGAAGTGCCTTAATACTGACTTTTTCCAGAAGCTCATGAATTCTGTATTACAGTGAGTCATCCCTTGATTCTGCAATTGTCTTGCTGATAATACAGTCCCCGATGTATTTATCATCACAACTCAAGCAGAAAGACCTGAAAAATCTTGGCTGCATAAGGACTTGGCTACTTTCATCCTGTTCCCTACTTAACCCTTTACCCACTGGCCAGTTCTTTTTGAAGAATTACATACAAATATTTGGCATTTTCTTTGCTTTTCCCTGGCCTTGTGGATATTTGTCATTCCTCTTGAATGGTGTAATAGACTTTGTTGGTTGCCTAACCAGTAGCTCTTTCTCATTATTGGGGCTGAATATACCAGATATTGTTTGCCAGTCTTCCTTGTAGCATGGCTATGTGTCTTAATATCTATTGCCATACTAACACTGTGTACAAACCTCAGTGGCTTAATGCAACAAGCTTTTATTTAGTTCATGAGTCTGTTAATGCTTGCATGTGGAGGCCATCTTGCAACTGTGAAGGGTGAAGCCTAGTGGCCACGCCAGTATAATGAGAATACAAAAGCAGAAAGCTGAGAACTCAAGTTTTTGATGATGCAGTTGACCTTCTAGGCAATTCTGGATTCATCTACCATTAGTATCTTGTTATGTGAGACAATAACTTTTTCTCATTGTTGACGCCACTTAAAGACATTGGACATTTTGTGACTTACAACTGAAAGCATTCCCAAGTGCTATGACAACCCATGAATTGAGGCTTCCCTCTTCTCTGTCTTGGGAATCTCTCCCTTTATGAGCAGAAAATGAATGCTATTACTTGCTTGCTTTCCCCATCTCCCTTGTAGCAGGTTCATGGGCCCATGATCAAAGTGCTCACATTCATGCAAGATTTTGAATTAGAAAGCAGCAATATGAAGAAGCAGTGAATGATCACCTTTGCAGTGATGGCCTTAATAGCAGTGACCTCTGATTTCCTGATGTGTCATTGCAACCTTGGTGAAGACATGACGGTATGAGGGTTAGAAACCCAGGGATGCATAGGGTGAGACCTCAGAGAGGGAGACGAATTTGAACCAGAAAAGGCTTTACCAGAACTCAGAGGGCTCCCTTGATGCTGAGCCAGTACCTACTCCCGTATCTGGCAGCAATGACATACCCATGGAGAATGAAGATGACCTCTCCTAGTTGAATATAGTTTTATGCTATTATTACAGTGCAGAAATACCTTCCAGGGACTGGCTCCAAGAATCTCATTCCCAGTGCTCTTCTGACTTCCCTCAACCTGTCCCCGCAAGCTGGTTTGATCCTTGGAATTCAGTGCCTACCTAAGCACTCAGAAGCTCTTCTGACTTCCCTCAGCCTGTCCTCACAAGCTGGTTTGATCCTTGGAACTCAGTGCCTACCTAAGCACTCAGACTCTTTCTAGTGCAGACCTCTTGGCATTTTATTTTATTTTATTTTATTTATTTATTTTTGAGTTGGAGTCTCACTCTGTCACCCAGACTGGAGTGCAGCGGCCACTCCCGGCCACTGCAGCCTCGACCTGCTGGGCTCCGGCGATCCTTCCGCCTCAGCCTTCCAAGTAGCTGGAACTACAGGTGCGCGCTACCACACCCGGTTAATTTTTTTTGATTTATTGTAGAAATGAGGTCTTGCCAAGTTGCCCAGGTGGGTCTCGAACCCATGGGCTCAGGCATTCCACTCACCTCAGCTTCCCAAAGCGTGGCATTACAGGCTGAGCCACCGAGCCCGGCTACCTCTTGGCATTTTAAAGCAGACTCACTCACTGATCCTAGACGACCTTGCTGTATCCTTCCTCTCTTTGTCATAGCAGTTGGTGGTGGAAGGAAGCCCTCAGCCTCTCTCTGGATTTACCCTTCTCAGACACACCCTCCTAAGATACTGGCTGAACTCCTGTCCTGGTTATGGCTCCTAGCCCATATTACAATATTTACCACAAAACTCTGGCTCATCTTATGCTGCTACCCACAACCCCACAATGACAAGTAAAGATATTATCTGTTACACTCCTGTGATTGCCTAAAAACCTGTCTTCACTTTCCACCAGATTCCACAAACTTCCAGGGCAGGGACCAATTTCCTTGTATCATTGTAACCTCAGTGCCTTTGGTACATAGTAGATGTTTCACTCAAGCGGGAATATAGACTAAGCTTTAATAAAGGGAAACTAGCAAAGAAGTGGTGATCACTCAGGCAGGTTCATTAAAAAATAAACCCAGTTTCTCCCCTTCCTTCCTGCCTTCCCTCCCTCTTTCCTTCTTTCCTTCCTTGCTTCCTTCCTTTTCTTTCTTTCTATCCCCTTTCTCCTCATTCTAATTCTTTTTTGATGCATAAATTAATCTTTTGGATGTTGCTTTCTGACTTAATCTGTGGTATTAGATATGAAGCAAGGCAAAAAAAAAAAAAAAAAAAAAAAGAAAAACAGATGAACTCTGTCCAGGGAAATTTTCCTAAATATTTGCTCACACTTTCTCTGTTGTGACACCAGCAGTCTTGGTTGATTCCCTCCTCAGTGTCTTCTTCACTAGACCATGTGTTCCACAAAAGTAGGGGAAAGGTCTATCTTACTAGTCACTATATTCTCAGACCCTGGTGCAGCGAATGGCACACATAAGCACTTAATAAAGAACGAGAGAAAGAATTGACATCATCTTTTCTGTAGTTGACAGAATAAGGGTCCCTCAAAGATGTCTATATCCTAATTTCCACAATCTGTGAATATGTTAAATTATAATATGACAAAGGGGATTTAAGGTAGCAGATAGAATTAAGAATGCTAACCAGCTGATTTTAAAATAGGGAGATTATCCTGGTGGACTCCATGTAATCACCAGGATTCTTAAAATTGAAAAGTAAATGAAAAACAGAAGTCAGAGTGATGCAATGTGAGATGTTCTCGACCTGCAACCTGCAAATGTTGCCTTTGAATGTAGAAGAATGTGGCCATAAGCCAAGGAATGCAGGTGGCCTCTAGAAGCTTGGGAGGAACATCTACTATGTGTGAGTGCTGTTTGAGGCATCAAGAATACTACAAAGTAAGCAGAGAGTCCCTGGAAGCAAGCAAACAGATTCTCCCCTAGAAACTCTAGAAAGGAATGCAGCCCCAGCAACACCTTGATTTTAGCCTAGTGAAACCCATGTTGGACATTTAACCCGCAGAACCATAAGACAGATAGGTTTGTGTTGCTTAAGTCACTAAGTTTGTGGTAATTTGTCACATCAGCTGTGGAAAAGAAAACCTCCTCTTACTCCATGCCTTAGAAGGATGCCCTGCTTGCCTTAAAGGTACACTCCCTGCTGTAAATATCAGACATGCTCACCTGGAGGAAAGTCCCTAGAGGCAGGTTCCAGGCTTTGCCTTGGACCTGTCCTGCCTATTATTTATATTAAGAGCTAATGAGGTCAGTGATGGTATTACATCCAATGTATGGACACTGTGAGACCTGAAGGGAGAACAATGTGCTCAATCATGGCCAAACTGGGTTAAATTTCTAAAATATGAAATGAATGGTGCCAACTGCAAAGGCTGTGCCTATGCCAAGAAAATTGATGGGGAGATTGTGAGAAGTAAGTAGAGTGATGGAGGATGGTTTTGTCAATGGATGGCCATTTGGTGGTATGGGCCAGAAAGACCAGAGGCATCAGTTGAGTGGCCTAGACCTATTCTTTTGAATCTCAAGTCTCTTCTCCTAGAGGTTTTTACTTCTTAAAAAGTCTGGACAAAATCTAAGTCTCTGGGAAATTGTCTAATGATCTCTAAGTCTGCAATCAATCAGCAGTTCCTCTGGGTCTTAGTTTCTTATCTGTGAAATAAGGATCCTTTCAGTTAGGAAGTCCCTGATCTGTTAGGAATAGGTCCCCATCTTGTTAGGTTTCTGTCCTTTAAGCCTAATTCAAATGTCATTGTCCCTTAGCAGCTTTTAGTTACACCTTCACTCTCCTCTAGGCAGAACCAGTTGCTCTCTTTGATTGATTGATTGATTACTTTATTAATTTGCCTTCTGCCATTTTTACTATAGTCATTTATCTTCAAGCCTATGCTTTAAATGCCTGAATTTATTTAACTCAGCAGCCCCAATGCCTGGCAAATAGGAGGTTTTTAAATAAACTTTTGTTGACTACACTATAACTCAAATTGCAATTTGTTATTTCAACTTATTTAGTTTTAGATATTAGAGCTAGACTTTGGTAATCACCGAATCTAATCTCTTATTTTAGTACTGAAGAATATGAGATCCAAAGGGTAGGAAGGGACTTGCCCAGAGCACCACACAGCACTTTTGAGGCGGAGACTGGATTTCAAGTGTCTTGATTTATTATCTAAGTTTCTTCTTATCCATGTGGCCTTTTATTTATCTGTCTTGGTTAAAGTGATGCTACTTTCTATACCAGAGAAGTCATGAATCCTGAGTTACTTTACATAATAGAAGTTAAATAAAGTTGCTGGCCATGGGATTGATGAAGACACTGTCATTTTCAACATGCGACCCCCAAGGTTGCCTTAAGCTTCACTGTCCTGCTGGCTGGCAGGTGGGGAGAGAGAGAACAGAGGAACATATGCAGGATTTTTATGGACCAGGCCTGGAAGTGACATTCCCCACTTCTTTCTTCTTCTTTTTTTTACTTGAGGTCTCACTCTGTTGCCCAGCTAGAGTGCTGTGGCACGATCACAGCTCACCGCAGCCTCGACCTCCTGGGCTCAGATAATCCTTCTGCCTCAGGCTCTCAAGTAGCTGGGACTACAGATGTATGCCACCATGCCTGGCTAAGTTTTTTTGTAGAGAGGTCTTGCTATGTTGCCCAGGCAGGTCTTGAATTCCTGCCCTTAAGTGATTTTCCTGCCTTGGCCTCTCAAGGTGCTGCTATAACAGGTGTAAGATGATGACCAGAAGTGGAGTGCATTCCCCACTTCTGACCATATCCCGTTGGTTGAAACACAGCCCAGGAGATGTAGTCTAGCTGTGAGTTGAGGAGGAAAGGGAAGCAGATTTGGTAGACAGAAAGCCATTCTCTGCTGCTGCATCCTAGCTTCTTGCATGGGTTTTTGTTTCTGTCGTTACATTTTAATTTTTTATGCACTAACCCAGAAGACTCCCAGAGGCCATGAATGAGCTAAAATTACATCAAGCAGTGTTGATACTATTATTGTTGTTGTTATTTACACTAATAATAGAGGGGGAGTAGCAGACAAGAATCAACCTGAGCTGCTTGCCAGTTTTAACCCAAAACACGTTTGCCAGGCAATTTCCCCTTAATCTTTAAAACTATGTGTATTTCAAGGGAAATTTAATCCTTGTGTTTCTGATTCATTTGCACTTAGCTCATCAAAATGTTGCTTTGTAAGGCACGTTTGATGTACAAGAAGGCTCATAAGCCTTTCATAAGCCTTCCAAATGCCTTTTCTTTTTGAAGCCAAAGTTTGTGCTCTTCCAGCGCTAAACAGAGCTAAAACCTGGAAAGTCTTTGGTTACCTTCCACCCAAGAGGCCACAAATTAGGATGGTTTGTACAGGTCAGCAGTGGAGGTCACTCCTACTTCCTGGGTGGAAAGAAAACAACATTGTATGGTTGAATGCTCATGGGGGTAAAGGCCACAACCATTGGTTATACCTTTATGCCTCTGGGCCTTGGCTTCTATTGGCCCAATGGATGCAAAATCAGAGCACTTCCTCATGATGACTTACAGAAAAGGCCAGTTCCTTCATCATTACTCAGGTTTCAGCCCCTGGCTGAAGATCTCCGAGCACTCCATGGAGCACTGAACACTCCTTTCTTGTGTCTTTCTGTTATCTTACCACAATAATAGTAACTAATAGTTAACATTAATTGAGCACTTATTACATGCCAGGCACTTTTGTAAGTGCCTTACTTGTGTTAGCTCACTTAATGTTCCCAACAGCTCCATAAGGTAGGTTTTATTTTTAGCTCACTTTTACTGATGAGGAAACCAAAGAACAGGGTGGGAGAGTAACTTGCCCAAGATCCCACAGTTGGAGAATCAGCATAGTACCTACAGTCCCCAACTACATTTAACTGCAGCACCCACTAGGCTGTCTGCTTATTTCATCTGCACCAATTATCAGACAGCCTGGCCCTCAAGAACCACATGGGAAGCTGGATAGGGCAGTGTTGAAGAGCATGGAGCCAAATCCTATCCCTGCACTTTATTTGCTGAGACTTTGGACGAGATATTTACCCTCTGGTTGCCTCATTTTCTTCATCTGCCAAATAGGGATGATGACAGCACCTATCTTGTAAGATTGTTGTGAGGATTAAATGAGCTAATACGTGTAAAGCTCTTAAAACATGGCCTGACCCGTGGAACGTGCTCTGTAAATGTTAGACGTTATAACTGAATGGAGAAAAGGAGATGTGGATGGCATGCATATACAATTTTCCAGGGACTAGATGCTGGAAGGGTCAGAGAATGTTTTGGAAAACAGACTAGATGCTGGAAGGGTCAGAGAATGTTTTGGAAAACAGACTCAGGACCAGAGATGGTCTGAGCAGCATATGATCTGAGATTGAATCCTACAAAATAAAACATGAGGTTAAATGTGAATCCTGTGCTGAGGTCTAAGTATGAGCTGCGCAGACTTGGGGGAGAGGGGGGCGGAATACAGCTGAGACCCTGCACCCATCAATGTTGCATAGGTGTTGGCATTGAAAGTGACCCCAACTTTGTGATATGCTACTGGTCACCTTAAGCTGAGTTATCAGGCATGTGTTGCCTAGAACAAGGAGAAGGCTACCCTACTCTTTTATGTATTCAAGCCATACCAGGAGAAACACAGGTATTTATGGGATCCCATGCTGACTTTTACCTCTAATACATTTCTTCTGATTATAAAATATGTTCACTGTTGCCAGTTTAGAACATTTAGAGAAAAATACGAATAAAAAATACTTATTCATAAATGTACAACTACCTTTTAATCAGTTTGGTATGTTTTCTTCTCTGCAGTCTTTTATATGTGTATTCACATGACAGATGTGAGCTGGGCTTTCTTGATCACTCAAGATCTGGATAAATTTGGCTCACATTCTCACTCCATGCTCTGTAGAAGTTCAAATATCTCAAGATTGCTGCAGATATCTTGGGAGTTTACAGTTTTATCACCACCTCTGGCTTAGATTTCTTATGTCTTACAAATTCTTGTTCTTGAATTTCCTTTTGGTTCTTTATATCTGAAAGAAGTGTCCCTGTCATGCACAGAGATGATGGCTCTTTCTTCTTTGTTGTCTCTGCCAATGCATATACACACATAAGGCTGTGGTATGCAGGGATTTTACTGAAGAATTATGGTTAGTGGGGAGAAGTCCACCTTGCATCCACGAATCCAAACAAACTACCAGGAAGCATACTTCAAATCTACTTTTTCTTACTGAAACCTTTTGTCCACTGTCTGAGTTCATTTTGTGCTGCTATCATACAACAAAATGCTTGAGCCTGAGTAATGTGTAAAAACTGAAATGTATTTCTCACAGTTCTGGAGGCTGGGAAGTCTAGTATAAAGGTACCAGGAGTAGGTCTGGTGAGAATCTTCTTGCTGTATCTTCACATGGCAGAAGGAAGAAAGGCAAGTCAGCAAGATACCTAAGAGCAGCATGCGTCTCTTTTATAAAGGCTTCAATCCCACTAACAAGGGAGGGCCCTTCATGATCTAATCGTCTGTTAAAGACCCTATCTCTTAATGTAATCACATTGACAACTCCTGAATTTTGGAAGGGACACATTCAAATTACAACAGCCAGCCTGTTACGAGGGTTTCTCACTGGCCATATCAGGGCATCCAGATTCCAGCTTTCTGGTTCCCTCTCCTCCAAATCCACACTTGATCGACTCTCCTCCCCATCTCAGTAAATATTTCCTCATTCAACAAGTGAATGAGGAGTCATTCTTGACTCCTTCCTTTCTCTCACAAGCCATGCTTGATCAGTGAAGCCTATTGGCTCTACTTGTAAAATAAAGCCATGTACCATATACATTTTGATCAACAACAGACCACACAATTGATAGTGGTCCCATAAGATTATAATGGAGCTGAAAAATTTTTATCATCTAGAGACATTGCAGCTGTAACATTGTGGCACAATGTGTTTGTGGTGATGCAGGTGAAAACAAACCTACTACACCGCTGGTCATATAAAAGTGTAACACATATAATTATGTACAGTACATAATACTTGAAAATAATACTAAATGACTATGCTATTGGTTTATGCACTTACTATACTGTAATTTTTACTATTATTTTAGAGTATACTCTTACTTATAAAAAAAGTTAATTGTACAACAGACAGGCCCTTTAGGAGTTTTTCAGAAGAAGACATTGTCATCATAGGAGATGACAGCTCCATGCTTGTTATTGTCCCCCTTCCGGTAAGACAAGATGTAGAGGTGAGAGACAGTGATGTTGGTGATCCTTACCCAGTGTAGGCCTAGACTAAAGTATGTGTTTGTGCCTTCGTTTTTAACAAAAAGTTTAAAAAGTAAAGAAATAAAAACAAAATAAATTAAAAATAGAAAAAAGCTTATAAAATAAGGATATAATGAAAGACAATTTTTTTGGTACAGCTGTACAATGCATTTGTATTTTAAGCTAAGTATTATTACCAAAGAGTCAAAAAGTTAAAAATACTAAAATGTTTATGGAATTGAAAAGTTACAGTAAGTGAAGGTGAATTTATTATTGAAGACAAAATTTTAAAATAACTTTAGTGTATCTTAAGTGTACAGTGTGTGTAAAGTCTACAGTAGCATACAGTAACATCCTAGGCCTTCACATGTACTCACCACTCACTTATTGACTTGCCCAGAGCAACTTCCGGTCCTGCAAACTCTGTTCAAGGTAAGTGCCCTAGGCAGATGTGCCATTTTAAAATCTTTTATACTATATTTTTACTGTACCTTCCTTATGTGTGAATATTTTGAGATATGCAAATATTTGCCATTGTACCTCAGTTGCCTCCAGTATTCAGTATAGTTACATGCTATACGAGTTTGCAGCCTAGGAGAAATAGGCTATACCACATAGCCTAGGTGTGTAGTAGGCTACACCATCTAGGTTTGTGTATACCCCCTATGATGTTCACACAATGATGAAATCATCTAATGGTGGATTTCTCAGTTCTAGTGTAGCACAGTAGGGGGACTATAGCTAAAAACGATATATTGAATATTTCAAAATAACTGAAAGAGAAGATTTGAAATGTTTCCAACACAAAGAAATAATAAATGTTTAAAGTGATGGCTATTCTAAATACTCTGAGTTGGTCATTACATATCCTATGCATGTATCAAAATATCACGTGTACCGTAAATCTGTACAAATATTATGTATCCATAAAATTGGGAAAAATAGAAATCAGGTCCCAGAAGTCCTCCCCTTGAGACCTCTCGTGGATTCCCACTCCCAAGGATAGCCTCTAAGCCCCTTTGTGATCTGGCCTCTTGTTTGCCCTCTGCCTCAACTCCTGCTGCTTCCTGCCTACACATTATGCTCCAGATGCCAAAAACTGCTATCCTTTTCCTTCATGATGGTCTTTGCACTTGACATTTCCTCTGCCTAAAAGGCACTTTCTCAGTCCTCACCAGGGTCCACACACTGTGTGTCTCAAGTCTAGTGCTAGGACCAGGAGACCTGATCCTGAGGCCATGCCATGCTGAGAGGATGAGGTACAATATACGATTCCACGTTATGAGTTCTCAGAGAGTGAACTCAAAACAGCCAAGAAAATAAGATGTTCATCATGTGGACATCCTGATGAGCTTCCTTTCATGGAAAGCTATGAATCCACCATGAGACTGGACAAGAAGTAGTTGGTGGTTTTCTTTTTTTTTTCTTTCCCAAATCAATGTGTTGAGCTGGTGGCCATGGTCCTGGTAGGGTGGTGATCACAACATTCCCCCAAATTATGGGACCCCATTTCTTCCATTAAATCGTCTGGGCTTGACTTAATTACTTTCTGCAAGAGGGAGATTTTCATCTTTTTTACCTTTCTGGAAGTCCATTATTAAGAAATTCATTTGAAAGTGCATTTTTGAATGGAGCTAAAATTGGACTACATTTAGCCTTGCTGTCCCTATCGCAGTCCTAGTTCTGCCCCTTCTGGCCACACAGAACAATCCTGCTTCTTTTGTCCTGTGATTACCTTAAGTAATTTGCACCCAGTAAGCAATTCTCTCTGAGTCTCCTCTTCTCTTTTGTCCATTTTTCAGAAGTATGGCTGTGGGGAAGGCTTGATGACTTATAGTCGGGATTGCCTAATGGATGAGATGCAGAATTGACCCTTTACTTCTATCCCCCAGGCACCATATAATGGCTGCTCAATAAACTTCAACGCTTGCCACTTATGGTGGCGATGATGATGAGGGAGATAAGAATGAACATAAATTGAATAAAGTGCAGGCACTGTTCTAAGCACTTTGCATGCATTCATTGAGGAAAGAACTGCTGTTTTTGTCTTACAATGAGGAAACTGAGGAGGGGGGAGGTTAGGAAATGACTAAGGTCCCTCAATGAGTATTGGAGGCAGGATGTTCAAACCCAAGCCTATGAATGACATTTATTAAGTGTGTATTACAAGTGTTTATATATAAACATATATATAGTACAAATAAATATAACTTATTAAATACTCAATTCAATCCTGGGAGGTATGTATCATTGTCTCCATTTACAGATGAGGCAATGGACATATCTGAAGTTAAGTAATTGACCCAAAATCACCTATTGTGTAAGTGGCAGAGCCAGGCTTGAACTATGGTTGTTCCACCTTCAAATGCAGGCTCCTTCTGCACTTCAGGACTGCACAATATCTCCCAGGGTCAAGGGAAATAGTTGAGCACATCCCCTCTCCCTGTATTCACATCTAAGCAGCTCATGCACTGGGAAATAGTGCTCCATTTATTACGTGTGTGGGTGAAGTCATACATAAAGAACCGTGACACTAATGCCATTATATTAAAAGTGCGAAGATTCCAATAAGTTTTGGAGCACAGGAGTTACAGTAGTCTTCTCTCTCCCTAAGCGAGTGTACAGCTTTCTGTTGATTTGCTTCGCCTCGCACAGTTATTACAGCGAGATTTCCCCCAGTGTCCCAGCCTCCCTTCAGCTCTCATTTAGATTTCTCTCTTAGATGCAGCCATTTAAATGCATATCGGCAGCAATTGAGCCCACCAGATTTCCTTCCCGATTAGCTGGGAAGATGGTCCTGTTAGTTATCTGTGAGCAGAGTGAAAAATCTGGTGGGCTGGGCAAAATTGCTTTGTGACATGACCTGGTTTTGTCTGTGCTGGTGGAGGGATGACTTGCAGAGAACTCCCAGGGGGATGGGCTTGTTGAGGAGGGAATGGGGAAGGAAATAGGGAAATGAATGTAGACAGAGGTGTGTGGATTTGGGTGCAGGGGGGCTGGGCAGACGTATGTACCTACAGCACGGGGCTAATAAGTGAGACAGATTGGACATTGGAGTGGGTTTTAGATGAGAATGGAGATATGTTGTGTAAGGTGGTGGGTGGACACAAATTGTTGGGCTGGGTGGATGGAATGATGTTGATGTTGTTGGGGTCTTGGAGGCAGCCCATGTGGTAGATGTGGGACATGCCTCCCAAAATGGCAGCCCACCCTGGCAGGATTTGGGGCTGGGAGGAACAGAGAATTGTGCACTCTCGGCTTAAGCTTGTTCTCAAGCAGGAAGACTGAGCTGATCTGATCTGAATGTGCTCAGTTTCTCTCTCCCAGTCCACAAATCAGATTCAAAGAGTCTTTCCAGGTCCCCTGGATAGTGAGAGTCAAGGAACAGAGAGGCCAGGAGTTACACTAATTGCACTTTTACTGCTGGGAGGAAACATCAGGGGCCAGGAAAACATGCTCCCTCTTTTTATACCTGCAAAATGGTGAGCTCCTTCACTGCTGTCCTCCTGGCAACATCATCACGCCTAAGCCCCAGCCAGCGCTCGTTGTGGGTAGTGGAAGAGAAGGAAGGGGTGTAGACAGACTGGTGCCCCCATGAGTGATGTGTAGGTTTGATGATATCTGAGGCAGGAGTGAAGAAATGGAGAGATCAAGGAGTGTCTAAGAGGTTGTGTCAGTAATCATGAAAGCTGTGTGCATGGGTGTACATGTGTGTGTGCGTGTGTGTGTGTGTGTGTGTGTGTGTGTGTGTGTGTGTTGGGGGTGGGGAGAGAGAGAGAGGGAGAGAGAGAAACAAAGAGATTGGGACATGAAGAAAGAAACGGAAAAAAGAGGGTGAGAGGATGGGAGAGATGGAGAGAAGTAGACAGAGAGAAAGAGACAAAGAATAAAGAGGGTGAGAGGATGGCAGAGACAGAAAGACAAGTATACACACAGAGAAGGCTAGAAGAAGACAAATAAACAAAGAAAGAGATAGAGATACAGACATGGAGAAAGAGACAGAAAAAGAAGGCGGGAAGATAGGGAGGATAAGAGAGACAAGAGAAATGGGAGAAGGAGAGAGAAACAGGGAGAAGAGAAGGGGACAGGGAGACAGGGAGAGAGATTCAAAGACAGTCAGAGAAGGGACAAGAGAAATTCAGAGGCAGAGAGAGTTCATAGATGTTTTCCCTTTCTTTTTGCTGTCTGTCACCCTCTCAACTTTCCCTTCTCTCTGGTTCCCCTCACACTTCTATTTTGCTGTAAGGCATCCTGGGGGGAGACGACACATTAACCTCAACACACACACACAGGGCAATGACATTCCACACACACGCGCTTGACACTCCTATTCACATGCACCTGCACATACAGGGCTCCTCGAAGCAGGTGCTCTCACCCAGGCAGCAATGGACATGCTGCCGTAGAAAACAGCTGATATTGATTGAGTGCCTTCTACAGACTAAGCTGTCTGTAGAACACCCTGTACCATCTCATTTAATGCTGATGAGGCAGGTGTTGTGAGTCCCTAGTGTAAGAAGAGGAAAGTGAGGCTCAGACAGGAGAAGTGAATCAGTTTTCTAACCCCTTCCCGTGGCTGTCTGAAGGGTATCTTCACTGATTGCTCCCTCTCCCCATTCCTCTTCAGGCAGCAGGAGCTCTTGCCCTTCCCTGTCTGGCCCTCTTGGTCTCACCTCCACCCAAATCCCCTTTTCTGGCCTGACAACAGGTGTCCAAGCCAGTAGTATCTGCCCCAGAATTGGATTTCCATCTGGGGGTGCTGAAGGCTGACTTGGTGGCCCATTCGGTAGCCCATATGGCAGCATGTGGAGAAGTTTCAGGACTTGGGGTCAGACAGACATGGGTTTGAATCCTGGTATTATGATCTAGTGATATGATTCTTGGAAAAGCACTCCACTTCCCTGATTTTTTACTTGCCTTGCCTGCAAACTGGAGAGAATAAAACCCTCTTCCTGGGGCTGCTGAAGGCATTGAGCAAGGCACCAAATGGAATGCTTGGCTTAGAGTGAATGGCTAGTAAAAGTTGGCTCCTTACCTGTGTGCAGCTCCCTCCCACCAGGATCATGCCCCTGACCTCTGTGTCACCTACAGCCTTCCTTAAACTTGGGGCACAGAGAGATGCTCAATCTTGGCCAACAGAAAGAAAAGTGGAGGGCAAGTCTCATCAATTCATCACTTTGTCTTATCTTTCTTCAGAGTTACAGATTTTTTTATTCACTTGGTATTATTTCTTATTTTTTTTTAGATTAGAAAATATAGTTTATTTAGAAAGTAAGTAGAGAGAGAGAAAGAGGAGATTCACCTCCCCAAGGTAGGAGAGGGGGCCAAAGCCAGGAAACATGGTGACAGCCATAGCTCCAAGAGCACACGGCCACACCAGAGTCTAGTAAGACAATGGCCTATTATTTTAATTGCCAACTTCCTCTCTGCCATTGATTAGAATCAAGATGTCTGAAATCAAACTCAAGTCTATGCCCCAAGCCCACGCCTCTCTTAAATCACTTGTGTCTTATGAGAGCCTTATATAGTAGGTATTATTATTATTCTTGTATTACAAAGGAGGAAACCAAGGCTTAGAGAGGGTGAGCAAGTTTGCCCAAGGTCAAGAAGCTAGTAAAGGGTCAGAGCTGGAAAAAGCCTGAATCTCCCTGAACCTAAGCTCAGGCCCTTTGTCTATACCAGGCTGCCGATTTCAAAAGGGTTCAGGGGAAGGAAGGTCATGCAGATAGATCCCCACCCCACCTTCTACTTGAGGATTCAGCCCTTCTCTGAAGAGGTGAAAGCTCCTTGTAGTGGTGTGGAGGTTGAGTCAAGATGCTTCCTCATTGCTTCTTGGGTAACACCAGCAACATAATCAGCCCATTAACAAGTTACCCAAAGTACAGAATACCCTTGTCTGACAAGCCGTCAGAGGCTGGCCCAGAGGCAGGCAAGGAGGCCAAAGTGTGGCAAGGGGGAGGAGAAGACCACCAGCCTGGCTCATAATTTAATACCAGTGTGATGTCTTCAATCAGTTTCATCTCTGCTAAACATTCAGTGAAGTTTTTCTTTCTTATGTTTTAAATAACCAAGCATTATAAGGGGAGGAGGCTGGAGGTAATGGCAGAACCTGAGTGTTGGGGTCAGCCAGACTGCTCTGCCTCTAGCTGGGACACCCAGGAATTGAGCCTTGTGACCTTGAGTAAGCCCTTCACCTCCCTGATTGCAAGGCAGGGATGGTAACCCCTGCCATTTCAGGCCTGTATTAAGAACGTGTTTTCAGACAGGAAAGCTGAAGAGCAGAGGATCTGAGAGTCGATGTCTGTTTTCAAAACTTGGTTCTCCCTCACTAGCCAAGTGACCCAGGGCAAGTCACTAGTTCCCATGGGGCCTCAGAAATCTTACCATGTAAAGCAAGGACAAAGAGATTTTCCTCCTGAGGCGAGGCAGGGATTAAATGAGCTAATACATTTGCTCCTTTAGCATACTGCCTGACACTTGATAAGCAAGGAAAAAAATAAAAACAAAAACCCAGAACAACCAACCAATCTGTGCCTTTCAATCTGTACAACAAGCCTGTGTTGTGGGGATTGTTATCTCCATTGTACAGAGGAGGGAACTGAGCTTCTGAGAGTTTCATGAACTTGCTTAAGGTCATATGGACTAGGGGTGGCAGAACTGAGATCCAACCCTTGGGTGGTCAGACTCCAGAAGGGCTTCTTCCTCATTCTGTTATTTCACAGAGGCAAAATTAGAGACAACTGGACTTTAACCAGAAGGCCTCCGTCATGCAAATTGTCCCTGAGATGAGGGGACAAGGGTCATCTGTTTGGACATTGGGCTATGGGGAGGGTCCATTTTCAGGGTTTATCCTTAGAGGAAGGATTCCTCTCAGGACTTTCAGGGTCTTCTTGAGAGAGTCGGGACATGGAATAATGCAAAAATCACAATTTAGGAATCTATTAATATGCATCATGGGCAGTGCTGAGAGCCTTAGACATAAGGAAAGTGAGGCTGGAGAGTTCGGGCACTTGGCCTCTTTATTTTCATTATGTAACTGCTGGACATCAACTTATCTTTACATTGAGTCTCTGTTCCAATCTTCACCCCCTCAAGACGGCCTGCAATGACTAAATCCCCTGGGTGTGTCTTGGGTATCCTTTCCCCCCTGGCTGTGCCATCTGATTGCAGGGGCCCCTGAGCCTGGCCCATTCACCTGGGGGTGGAGTCTGCAGCAGCCCAAAGCAAGAGGCAGCATGGACAAGATATTCTAGGCTCCTGCAGTCTAGCACGCTTGCTGCCATCAGGTGTGCTCCTGAAAACTCCTGATGTGATAGTGATTTCCTCAAATGAATCTCTTTCAAGGATGCTCACTGACAGTCAAATGCCTAAAGTCACCCTGAGATGCTCAGGACACCTGAAGTATATATATCTCTGATCCTTCTCTTCAGTTTTCCCTGTTGACAACCATTCCTCTTGAATCAGGGAAGGCAGAAGAGGGACCCCTAGGCTACCCTGGGTTGTGGGGGGTCTGTCTTCTTTATCAACAATGAAGATAAGTCCATTTGCAAGGAATCTGCCCTGCCCAAGCATTCTCTCTGATATTCTTTCATCTGGGTCTTCACTATCTTCTGTTTTGTTTCTTGGGACAAGTTGACCAGGAAGGCGACTTGGAGATTGTCTTGTCCATCTCCCTCATTTGTGGTAGGGAAACAGAGACCAGAGAGAAGAGGTCGGAGGATTTGTCCAAGTTGATGCAGAAGTCCATGGTACAGCCAGGATCACAACCTGGGTCTTTTAAAATTTAACATAAGTAGAGTAAGAGCTGTGGGAAAAGGTCATTTGGAGTCAGGCCATATAGTACCAAGTAATCCTCATCGTCCTCTCTCTTTCCCTTCTTCTTACCCCCTTCCTCCTCTTTCCCTTCCTCCTTTTCCCTTTCCTCCTCCTATCATCCTCATCCAACAATGACAGCAACATCCAAAGCAGAAAAACAGTTGTTAGCAAGAACTTTCCATGTGTCAGACATTGCAAACAAAAATATTGTTATTGTTTATGTTTACCTCCATAATGACCCTATGAGATAGACGTAATTTCTTCCATTTCAGAGATGGGCAGGGTAAGGTTTAACAAGGTTAAAAAATGTTTCTCAAGATTCCACAGCTACAAACCTAGTACGCCTAGCCAGGCTTTACACCACTCCATTATTCTTAGGGTCTCTAAGGGGAGAAGAATATGAGAAGTTCTCCTACCTACCTTACCGTGTATCCTTGGGTAAGTCATTTTACCCCTTCAACCCTCAGTTTTCTCATCTACATTTGAGGCACTTAATAATGTTGTCCCCACCTTGCCTTGGAGAAATATTGGAGGTTCTGGTGAGAATGGAGAAGAAAGGGCATTGTAAACAGTGAAGTACAGTGGGCCTGATGATTTGATGAGAGAGGGCACACGGCAGGGTTCCTCTGTGAAGCCCAGTACCTGCCAAATGTACAGCAGATGAAGAATACATACTTAAAGAATAAATGAGTGATTATCAGTCAATATGACCCATTCCTCTCCCTAACAATCCTACCCCCTCAAGGCATGGACTTCTGATCCGTGGAATTAGCCAGGGCTTTGTCCAACTGGAGGGAGATGTAGCACACCCTTGTGCCTAAAAGCTTTGCATCTCTCTGTCCTGTTGCCTATGCAAGGTCTTGGCTCTAGAAAAAAAGTGTGGCTCTGTCCTGGAAGCCTCCAAGGCTCAGTATCCCCTGGAGGTTATCAGTGTGGGCTTAGAAAAAAGGTCTGGAACCACAGGCAAAGGAGGGAGGCAGGTTGTCCCTTCAAAGCTTTGCCGTCTTCCTTTTTTATTTTTAATTTCATTTTTTTTCTTTATCCAAAGGCTGCAGAGCTGAAATAATTTATTTTGGATTTGAATAGGATGCGATAAGCTGAAGAAGGGGCAGCCGGGGTGGACATGGTGGAAGCATTAGGTTTTAAATTAGTCATTTGATGCTGGTTTAGGGACCAGAGCAAGGGATCTGGCTGACAAAGAGGCGCCTGAGTCCTCCTGGCCGATTGCAGCTGTGGGCTGTGCACAAGGACACAGGATGCTATCGATGGGCTGCTGTCATTGGGTTGAGGCATTCTGGCACCTTCCTGGTTTTACCTTAGAACTGTTACAGGCTTCCTTGTCTGCCTTGCTGCTTCTACTTACAAGCTGTGTGACCTTGGACAAATCACTTCACTTCTCAGAGTCTCAGTTTTTCTCATGCATAAAATGGGGATCACAGTAGTTCCCTCTAACATGGGTACTGTAAACTTTTCTGTAAAGGGTCATTTCATACATATTTTAGGATTTTCAACCAGACAGTCTTTGTTACAACTACTCAGCTTTGCTGTTGTAGCATCGATGCAATCACAGACAATATATAAACAAATGGGTAGTGGCTATGTTTTAAAAATTGTTATTTACAGAAACAGACAGCAGGCAGCATGTGGCCCATGGGCCATAGTTTGCAGACTCTTGTTCTAACATCGTTGGGAAGGCTCAGCGGGATCCCACGTGTGAAGAGCTGAGTTTGTTACCGGCCCTGTAATTGGACCCCCAAAGCTAATTTTCCTCTTAATATCTGCTTCCTCAAATCAGCCCCATGGACTGAGCTTTCTAAACCCAGCTGTGATAATGTCACCTATCTGCTTTAAAAAACCCAAATGGCTTCCTGCTGTGCATAGAATGAAGCCCAAATGCCTTTTCTTGGCACTGGAAGCCCTGCACAATCGCCCACCATTGCCACAGTCCTAATCATTTGATGCTCAGGACTAACCAGCTCTCTTATCTGCCTGGGGATAAGCCCAAAGCCCTCAAGCTTCTGGTCTTTGCATTTGCTACTTTGGGACCTTCTCTGTTCTTCTCCATTTCTGTGTGAGCTCTCCCCATCCTTTAAAGTCCACTCGAATGGTAATGGTCCCTTATCCACAAAGCCTTCTCTGAGCCCTGGGAAGAAATGACCACTGATCTGCTTATGATTGGCAACCCAGGTGAGGGTTCTATTTTATACAGGCTCAGACCAAGGAGTCTGGGGAGCAGCCTGTCCTAAGACTGGGCTCTGAGTGGACTCCCTGGGGACAGAGAACAAAGGGAAAGGAGCAAAGGCTGTGACCATCTCCACCCTCCAGAGGTAACTTCCTCGGGGCTCTTTCCTGCCTTTGCTTCATAGAGGTTTGGCTTTGTTCTATTAAAGACTGCTTCCTTTATGATCATCTATCCCACAGAGGGAAAGGTAGGTGGTTACGTTGTGGACAGAGAAGCCACTTTGCCTGGCAAGGTGAGCTGACTCCAGAATCAGTGCTCTGTCAGCTTGCTCAGTGGAATGACAGAGTGTAGTGCAGTGCTTAGCACATAGTAGGTATTCAAGAAATGTCCTGTTCTTCCTCCTCTTTGCAGAGATTTCTAGGGCCAGATGAGAGGGCTGAATTTGGCTCATTTGGGGCCTAGGCTGGTCTCTACATTTCTTGTTTCCTTCCCATTTTCTTGCCAGGGGAGTAGGGAACATCTGGGTGTGCTGTGGGGGTGGGGGCAGGGGGGACTAAGTTGGGGGCATGTTGGGGAGGGGATGTAGTGCCTTGTTCAATCTCACCTGCACCCATTAACCAGATGGAACTTGGAAATGAATCTGAAAGTGCAATGGGGACAACTTGGGAAGGAAATAAACACCTGGTGAGAAAGAACTCTATTTTCTCTTTAGAGCCCATTAAGTTTACAGAAACTCATGAACTTAGTGCAAACCTAATTAAGCTCAAATAGGGATGCCTGAGTAAAGGGAGCGAGTACAGGGAGGGTCTTGATGGTGGTGAGAAAAACAAGTTCTGAAATAAAGTGAGGCTTTGATAGTAGGTGATAAGCTTCTGCAAAAGGTAGAAACAAGGGTTGACTTTTAGTCTTGACCATCTGGGTCCAATCTTTAATTCCTTCATTGGTTTCTAATGGTGTAAAATGTAGTGAAAGGTGGCCAAAATTTCCTCTGTGCTTCCCTGGAGACTATCCCCAGGTGATCCTGCTGGAGGATGAGAAGCATATGGATAAGGGCTGTCCCAGTCAAGGCTATCCTTGACAGTCTGACTGCCAGCCAACATCAAGATATGTGAAAATGCCAGCCAAGATCAATGGAGCCACATGATCTTCATGAGCAAAAATACACGCCTCTTGTTTTAAGACACTGAGTCACACAGTCTGGCTTGTTATGCAGCATTTATTGTGGCATAAATAATTGAGACATTGGACATCCAAGTTCTAGCTACCTTTCAAAACTCAGTTCAAATCCCCACTTCTAGACAAGATATGGAATCAATTTAAGAGTCCATCAGTGATGAATGAATGGGTAAAGAAAATGTAAAATACATATAGATATGGATACATACTAGGCCTTTAAAAAGAAGGAAATTCTGTCATTTGCAATAACACGGATGAACCTGAAGGACATTATGTTAAGTGAAGTAGGCCAGACACAGAAAGATAAATACCATATGATCTCACTTATATGTGGAATCTAAAAAAGTCAAACCCATAGAAGCAGAGAGTAGAGTGATAGTTGCCAGGGGCTGGGGATGGAGGAAAATGGGAGATGTTTGATAGAAGGGTACAACGTTTGAGTTAGATAGGATGAATAAATTCTGGAGATCTATGTATGGTATAGTGATTATAGTTAATAGTTATGAATACTTGAAAATTGAGAATAGATCTTCAGTGTTCTTACACACACACACACACACGCACAAAGATAGCTATGTGAGGAGATGAATATACTCATTAGATTGATTATGATAATCATTTCATAGGGTATACATATATCAAAACATTACATTGTATACTGGAAATATATACAATTGTCATTTGTCAGTTATACTTCAATAAAGTAGGAAAAAAAATTCTCACTCCTTCAGGAAGCATCCAGAGACTACTCTCTGGAAGCGCTCTCTCTCCTGAGACTCTCTTGGGGCCTATCTGTATGCTAAAC
This sequence comes from Tarsius wallacei, assembly GCA_963574415.1. Classification (NCBI taxonomy): domain Eukaryota; kingdom Metazoa; phylum Chordata; class Mammalia; order Primates; family Tarsiidae; genus Tarsius; species Tarsius wallacei. Next base: position 49,089 of record CAUYQG010101513.1, read on the forward strand.
ACTGAAGTCTTTGCTAGGTCTGTGAGTTCTGTAAGGGTCTGTGAGGGTCTAATTTCTGCGGCCTCAGGTCCTAGTACAGGGTTTGCACCAGAGTAAAGTATAAAAAAGTGTTTGACAAATGAATTGACACGTCCCACAGATGAGAGCGAATGCACACATGAATGCAATGCCATGGTCCTTGCTCTTTGGTAACCTCTCCCCTAATATGGTGACTAGTAAAGGGTGGAGTTGGTCTTGCATTTCCTCTTGCATTCCCCAGAGCAGCCACCAGGAGGATCCCACAGAGTAGGCAAAACTCTTTCTGGTGCACTGTATTATATGATGTTTTTACTAAATCCATGTGGCAATAACACGGTAGTTACTGTTTATGAGGCAGTTACCATATATCAGGCTAAATGCTTCACATGGGTTATCTCAGTGAATAGTCCTAACCCTATGGGGGAGGGACCAACATCACCCCATTTCCCAGATGAGGAAGTGGAGACTCAGAAAAGTAGAGAAATGTGCCCAAGAAGACTTGAAGAATCAGTAGCAGGGCCAAGGTTTTAACTGAGGTTTGCTGGACTACGGAACCCAGAGTGGTGGTTATCGTCCTTGACTTCTTGTCCTGTGTAGCAACAGACAACATAATTGGGCAGAGTGGGTGGATTGAAATGGACGCAGATTTTGGCTCAATAAAGGAAGGTTTCAAATAATCATGGAGGGTCAAACTGCATCCCCCTTCACTTGCTACTGTTGGTACGCATAACAGGAACACAGAAGTTTGCATGAGAGAGCTTCTGTCCAGCTTTTAGCCTGTGGCTGGATCCAAGCTTCAGGAAGAGGAGTGATTTCCCCAGTAGGTGAGGGGGTGAAAGTATGACATCTGTTGGTCCCTGGGTGTCCAGTTGAATAAGGGGCCACATGACACTCGCTCATAAGATAGCTCATTGCTCCATTTCTGTACCCTCTGGGCCCAAGTGGGATGTGAGGCATTCACCAAGAGGCTAGGTTTGTGGGAGACTGCTCTGTAAATCTACCTCTCACTGTAAGCTGGTCCTAGATTTGGGGAGGCATAGCAAGCCCCACTCTGGTCTCACATCTAATTTACCTACCCTCTTCCCCCTTTTTCAGAAGTGAATCTCGTGTATTATCCCCCACTGACTTTGCTGTCTCTTTCATAATTGATTTCCATAGTAGTGAGGGGCATGAGAGTATGATCATTTATCACCCTCAAGGCTCCTAAGAAAGAACTTTGGAGAAAGGAAGTAGTGAGCTTACTATCATAAGAGATGTGCAAGTAGAGACTGAATTACTACATATTGGCATTTATTTTGAAGATGGATTAAATGGCATTGAGTTCCCCTGAAATGCTAACATTCTATAATTTTTCTATGAGACCACCAATAGAAAAATTTTAGATAGTACACAGTATTAAAACTGGCATAAATACAGTAGCAGTTTTGGTCAAAGAATGATTTTCATGATTATATATACCCTGCAGCCCACGTATTATAATAAATAGCACATCAACATGCTTTTTTTCCTTCTGATTCTGGCAGGACCATTATCAAGAGAAGAAAGACTCTAATGACAATTCCCTGCATTTCTCTAAAAAGGCCTTTCATGTCTGGCCTCAAAGCAGACAGGGAGGAGGCAGGTCTGGCTGTGGATCTTTTTGTGGCCGTCCTCTGGTGAGCTGTTCATCGTCTCTGCTCTGCTTGGTCCAAGGCTGGAAAAATGCCTGTGCTACCATGAGCATTGACTGGGGGAGGCAGTGCAGGGGGAGATTTCATGGAGATAAAAGACAGACAGGGAAGAAATATGTGTCAAATCACAATGACGTGAATCCCTGAATGGGAGTGAGAAAAAAAACCCAGGTCACCAACATTCTTTGTGGAGAGGAAAGCACTGCATCCGGGAAAAGCAAAGAAACATTTACTGAGCACCTACTGGGTGCTTGGCCCTTTAATTGCTCATTCATATTCATCCTTATAGCAACCCTGCACGGTAGGATGATGCACTTGTCTTACAGGTTGGACTAGTTGAGATGCAGAAAAGATGAAATGATATGCCACAGGTCACACAATAAAGAAATATCTGAACTGGAAATTCAACACAGGTCTATGAGGCACTAGAATCAATGTGCTTTCTGTACTGTGGTAGGTTGAATGATGGCCAGCCCAAAGATGACCATGTCTTAACCTCTAGGACCTGGGAATTTTACTTTATGTAGCAAAAGGGACTTCGGGGATATGAACAAGTTAAGGATTTTGAGATGGGGCCATCATCTGGTGTGCCCTAGATGTAATAAAAAGGGTCCTTACAAAAGAAAGGCAAGATCAAAAGCTGGAGAAAGTTATGTGACAACGACAGCAGAATTTGAAGTGATGTGCCCCCAAACCAAGAAATACTACAACCTCTGGAAGCTGAACAGAGGGGCTTCTAGAGGAAACCAGCTCTGCCAGCACCTTAAGTTTAGCCCCTCACTTGAGACTCATTTTGAACTTCTGACCTCAGAGAACTATGAGAAAATTAATTTGTGTTGTTTAACTAAGTTTGTGATTATTTTCATGGAAACTACTACACACACCATCTTGCATAGGAGATATACTTTGACTATCATAGGTTTGTTGACCTCCCTTGTGGGATAAGTCATTTTGGCCTCAACTGGACTGAGAAATTAATGAAGTCAAATGCTGCACTCTTGAGAAGGCTGGGGGCTGAGACTAGGTAACTCTTAAATGATCTCTTTGACCTTTTCTGGTCAAGGACAGTGTTAGGTAAGTATGATCCACCACAGACTGCTGCTGGTTCATGGACTATTGGGAAAGAAGCATCTACCCTGCCTTACCCTATTCATTGGCTCTACCTCTAGGGAGGAGGAGTAATAAGATAAGCTCAGAAAATTAGCTGAAGTGTCCAAATCCTTTCATAGCAATTTGGCATTACTGAATCATCCAATCATGTGATCAAAGGACTCATCTTAATGAACAGGGAGCAGATCTATTTGGCTGTTGTTGCACCCAAATGGGTGGTAAGTTGCAGGTGACATGAACCACATCTTAGTCACATGTAGTAGTCCACATAATGGTCTCTGATGAATTGGGAACTAACACCACCACCACTGCCATCGTTGGTCCTTCACCATAGAAAGTTTGAGCAGATCTAGGACCCTATAAGATATATGGGCATGGACTTTGTGAAATTCAAATGTCACAGGTCTTTTACCAGCCTGTAGCTGTCAACAGAGTCGAATTAATATTTATATTCATATTTTGTGGTTTTGAAGTCTCCAGATCGAGTCTCTCCTGGCTTATAAATGCTCATCAAAATTCTGCTCTTGTTTATCTGCATGGCTTTCACTATGATGATCTCTGCTTCTGCTTCCCATGCTCTTTTTGAGATTTCACCTCCCTTAGGCACATCTGCCCTTGTCTTCTGACAACCCCGTACCAAGAGGCTGACCAAGGCATATGGCCGCCTCTGGAAGAGTTGGATTTGGTGACACACACGATGACCAGGATCCCGAAGCCAGACTGCTTGGGCCCTGAGTTCCACATAGCCTTTCAGCAACTCACCCTCTCTGGCTTCTCTGGTACTTGCTCCCCTGGTACTCCAGACTCATCCATGTCCCTGGTGGGGAAGAGTAGAAAGCATGTAGTCACCTCCATTTCTGCTATCACCTCCTTTGTTCCTGTCTGCAATCAAAATCCAGCAAGAACAACAAAACCTCTAGGCTCTTGACTTTAATCTCAAGGAAGAAGCCACAGAATGGGTGATAAGCTTGAGTATAGAAGGCAAGGAAGAGGAAAGAGGCTAGGATGATGCCCAGATGGCTCACTTGGGTCCCCATGTAAATGGTGGTTTATCAAGGTGGGGAGCACTGGGGAAGGAACACATTTCAAGGGAATATGACAAAGTCAGCATTGAAGATTCTGAGTCAGCATCCATGGGACAGAAAGTAATAAAACTGATTTTCTTATATGACTTTGAGAAAGAGTAAGGCAGTCTCTGGTGTTCTTAGAACCTAAACTGGTACTTCTGATTGGGCTGTGATGTTCTCTTCTTGGACATAAACAAGTTCACAGGACACCGACATCAGATAAGGTCACTCTGTGATGAAGATGTGGTCAGAAGACCCTCCTCATGGCCATTTCCAGTCATAGACAAAAACATCACCACTGTGCAAATCACAACCCCCTTTTCTAGCTAATTAGAGACATTGGTCTTTACCTATTCCAGTTTTAGCTTGTTTCTTCCCCATTTTTTATTAATATTTATTCAGGTACCCAGTTGCAGAATTACCCCCACTTCCTGACAGTATTCAATCAAGTGAACCCCTCTTCCTGGAACCCTTACCAGCCCCCAACAAAGGCTCAACTCTTTTTTTTATGTTGCCAGCCATATTCAACTCTTATAGTAAGTCATTCCCAGCACCCTGTCACTGAGACTTCTTGCGGCTCCCCATGGGATGTGTTCTCCCTTAAGGTGGGCATTAAGGTCAATTTTATTTGAATACAGATAAATTCCTAGTGACCTTTTGACTGGGGAACATTGACACCTGAAGCAACATGAGCTGTTGAAGGATGGCTAGAAATGGCATTTTCAGACAGTGTGACTCATCTCTTTCCAGTGGGTTCCTACTGGCTCTGTCTTTGGGTCTTACCATAGCAATTCTGCTCTCCAGGCCACAGGAACCCTTCTGAGATTTGAAATCAGCCACATTGTCTTCTGTTACTCAGACCTTCTTAAACTCTCCATTTCTGTTCTCATCAATTTATCCTGTGGCTTTATCCCACTCATTTATCCTGGGTTTGCTAGAACCAGAAATCACTCTAGATTATCTGTTTTAAAAAGATCTCGTTGTTTCCTTTTGCTCTAACTCTGTGAATAAGCTTTTCTGGGCATGTCAGTACCATGAAGAAGAAAAGCAAATCTTTGTTCAAGTCCATGTTGGAGTGTAGAATCAGGCAACAGAGAGTCAAGACTCCAAACCTCACCCAGCAGCTCTGGCTGCCCTGAGGATGCAGCTCACATTCCTGGGATGTGGATTGCCATTGATCCTTTCCTAAAGTCTGGCTGTTTCGTTTGGCTATTAAAAAGAGCCTGCCATGTTGATGAATTATTTAAACCTTAGCAGTACCCAATTATGCAAATCCGATTATCTGTTTAAGGGCAGCTTGGCTTGGAATAGCTTGTAGTTGTGATACTTATTATTATTATTATTTTTTGGCTGAAAAACTGGCAAATTCAGTTGAAAGCAGTTTAATTTCACCCGAGGACTGCTTAGCCCAGAGTCACATCCTTGATGGGGATGGAAGGCCCCCTTGATTTGCCATTGGAATGGCTTCCTCCCTATTGTTTACACACAATTGAGGCCTGAGAAGGACCTTTGCGACCAGCTGTTTCACTCCCTTTCTACTACAAAGGAAGAAATGAAAGCCCAGGGAGAAAAATTGTCCTGCTCAGATGACATGCAGGATTTTGGTGGAGTAAGAACTCGAATCTAGGACAGTCATTCCCTATGCTTCGCTGTCCCTGTGCTACGAGAATGTGGAGATAGAGAGAAAGCTCAGTGCTTGGCATGTCACAGGCCCTTTACTTGTGTCTGCTGCAGTTTGACAGGTGAAAGATAGCTTCATGGACAGCACAGAAGAATAAAGAACCCTTCATCTGGAGACAAGAAACTCAATACCTGACTTGCTCTAGGATCTTGGCCAAGGCTCTCTTCTTCTCTGACCCAACTTTCCTAGTGAATAGTGCAGAGACTAGATTTGGACAAAATTGTCCCTATCAATTTTTCCAGCTCCAGCCAGCTGATAACTGATTGTTAGTCTAAGCACAATGGCTAGGTCTGGTTCCATGGATGAGCGGCCTGTTCAGTCACTCAGGGACCCACACTTAGAAAGGCCCCATGCTTGCTATAGCGCTCAGCTGTTGCCATCTTGAAATTTTTAATTTTTGTAAAAGGGGCTCTGCATTTCTATTCTGCGCTGAATCTTACAGATTACATAGCCAATCCTGCCAATACTATTCTTCAGGGGATAAAACTGAAAGAGTCGAAGGGTAAACTTGCTTTGCTCTGCATTTTTCCAGCCAAATTTTGGCCTAATGGCCAAAGAGGAAAGCACTGGGCTGACCCCTGTCTTCTCCATCACCCCAGAGGAATTGGGAGCCATTTGCTATACTTTTCACTTCATTCTTCAAGTAGTTTCCTAATGGGCTCTTTTTTCCCTGGAACTTCCTTCTTCCTCTGATCTTTGTGACTGACCTGCTGACCCCCTTAAGCCAGACAAAATAACCTCTAGCATTCACCCTTATGCTACAGATCACAGTTCACCCCAGCCCAGCCTCCATGACCACTGCATTACACAGGGCACAGAACAAACATCCAACAAGACAGAGGATCAAAAACAGTCCCTTCTTTGGGGCCCAATATAAGGATCAGAGAGTGGCTGCAAGGAGCTGAGGGCAATCCCCTCTGACAGTGAACGAAAAGAACAGAGACCTCAATCCTGCATTTGCAAGGAACCAAATTTTGCCAACAACCACTCAACTTTGAAGAGGACCCTGAGCTTCAGATTTGGATTGAAGACTCTGCCCAAACTTTGATTTCATCCAGTGAGACCTGTGCACATAATCCAGCTGACCTATGGCAGGACTTCTAACCAATGGAAACCAATGTGAGATAACAGATGTGTTTGTTTTAAGTCATTAAGTTTATGCTAATTTGTTGCAGCAGCCCTTGATAGATAGTGATCTATTATTTAGTGCATTTAAAAAAAACTTTTCGGTACCAAATCTCCTTTAAACTCTTAAAAATTACCGCAGTCCCAAAGACATTTTGTTTATATTTGGCTATATTTGTTGATATTTATCGTATTAGAAATTTAAACTGAGAATTTATTTAAAATAACAACAACGACAATAACCCTTCTTTCCATTTATTGTATTATAAATGTTCTCCTCTGGAAGTTTCCAGTCAGTTTATAATAATTTTCTGTTTGTTGTTAGCAGGTAGAGACTATTTGTTTCATTTGCAATTTTCTGTCCTTCCATATGCTGGACACTTAGTCACTCCTTGTGTGTGCTTGGGGACCCTGGTGGTTTTGTACAGTTCTCCATTCATTTTGTCAAATCTTTCTGGCCTGATGGGAGACAGAGGAATTGTAGCTTTGGTCCAAGGTGGGTGCAGACCACAGCCACACCCAGTGGGTTGTTGTTTCCAGACTCTCCTGCTCTTTTCCACCTCCTTGTATAGACATTAGAAAGAAGCCCTGGATGCCACAAAAGGATAAATGGATGCTGCTCAGTCTACAGAGTTCGTATAATCAGCAGCATCTCTCACCTGAACCATTGTAGCAGGTCCTTGACCATCTCCCTACCTAGCATCTCTCCATCCTTCACCCCTCTTCTTCTGCCATGAAAGGCACACTGTTCATGTCATTCTCTGGGTAAAATATTTTTGTAGCTTCTCATGCCCTCAGGATAAAAATAACAAACTCCTTCAGCCGGGCTCGGTGGCTCAGCCTGTAATCCCGCGCCTTTGGGAGGCTGAGGTGAGTGGATTGCCTGAGCCCGTGGGTTCGAGACCCGCCTGGGCAAGCGAGACCTCATCTCTACAATAAATAAAAAAATTAGCCGGGTGTG
>CAUYQG010101514.1:0-20159 GCA_963574415.1 Tarsius wallacei
GCCTGGCTAATTTTTTTGATTTATTGTAGAGATGAGGTTTCGCCTGCCCAGGCGGGTCTCGAACCCGCGGGCTCAGGCAATCCACTCACCTCAGCCTCCCAAGGCGCGGGATTACAGGCTGAGCCACCGAGCCCGGCTTAAGCTAATTTTTAATTAAATTTGTTATAATTGCTAACTAAGGTTTTTGTCATACAAAGTAAAAAATACTTTTCACAATGACTATATTGCTATGTAGAGTGACGTTATATCTAGGTATGAAATGAAGACTTCAACATAAAGCTTTTTTTTCCTTGAGTATATCCTCATGATACCTGTTTTTCCTTCAGTATGTCTTTGTGATACGTATTTGATTGTTTAGTAGGCAGCTTTATCCTTTTCAATCCTTTCTGCATTTGGTTATCAGATTTCCTATAAATGTTGTTCTTGTATCTGCTCAGAAATAGTGTGTAGATTCTTCATTCATAGTGAAGAGCATATAGTATTTAGGCCAGAATCATAAAATCATAGTGTTTAAATGAGGCTTCCATGACCTAATTTATATTTTTTAGCAAATCTTTTTCTACTTTTCAGTATGTAAAAGTGGTGGTATATTAGTTTTTCCTTGAATTTGACATACTTTCTTCCTATTTCATGCCTTCCTTGCATAGTTTTTTGTACTACTGTACTACTGGGATTATAGTCCTTTGACTTATCTGTCTGTCTGGCATAGGCCACCTAACTTTTTTCCCATATTTGGATCTATATTGTTACCTCTAGGTTTATATTTGTTAGCCCCCCTAAATGAAGTTTACACTTTTAGGCGAGGATAATGGGGATAGGAATTAAGTCTTAAATACACCTTTCAAGATCTGGTAAATTAGTGGGTTCTCAATACATATTTATTGAATAAATGCAGCTCTCTTTACAACAGTGCTTACTACTTAAGCCCCACTAAGGGCTCAAATATTACTTGCTACTTGCTTAGAGAATTAAAGCAGTATTATTTTACCCCACCTAAAAGCATGTCTTATCACTTTAACAAAATTATTGTAATTAATTTAAATTGATTATTTCTAATACCCTCCAAGTTTTTATCATAATTATTTTCCGGAGTTGTAATATTGAGCACAAAGAATATTTGAAAATTTTTGTCTTGACATCATATTATATGCAGACTTGGTATTTTTTGTAGTCTGGGTTTTTTTGTTGTTGTTTATTTAGAGATGGGATCAGGCTTTGTTGCTCAGGCTGGAGTACGGTAGCTATTTACAGGCACTATCATTGCACACTATAGCCTCAAACTCCCAGAGCTCAAGTAACCATCCCACCCTAGCCTCCTGAGTAGCTGGGACTACAGTTTCTCACCATCATGCCAGCCACATCTTGTTTGTTTGTTTATTTGTTTGTGTTTTGAGTCGTAGTCTCACTCTGTCACCTAGGCTAGAGTGCAGTGGCACACTCACGGCCACCACAGCCTCGACCTACTGGGCTCGGGTGATCCTTCCACCTTAGCCTTCCAAGTAGATGGAACTACAGGTGTATACCACCATGCCTGCCTAATTTTTATATATATATTACTATATATATAGTAAAGAGGTTTCATCGAGTTGCCCGGGCTGGTCTTGAACACCTGGACTCTGGCAGTCCTCTCGCCTCAGCCTCTCAAAGTGCTGGGATTGCAGTCTTGAGCCACCACGCTCAGCTGTTTGTTTTATTAGAGACAGACTCTCACTATGTTACCTAGGCTGATCTTGAACTCCTGGCCTCAAGAAGTGATCTTTCCACCTTGGCCTCCTAAAGTGCTAGGATTACAGGCATGAGCCACTGTGCCCTGCCCGCTACTTTCTATTTTTAATAGAATACTGTTCTAGGAGACCCTCTTTTTTTTAGTTGGCGTCTCACTGTTGCCCAGGCTAGAGTGCAGTGGCACACTCACAGCCACTGCAGCCTTGACCTGCTGGGCTCAGGCAATCCTTTGGCCTCAGTTTTTCTGGTAGCTGGAGCTATAAGTGCTCGCTGCCACACCCAGCTTATTTTTGGATTTATTTTAGAGACAAGGTCTCACCATGTTGCCGAGGCTGGTCTTGAACCTGTAGGCTCGACAATCCTCTCGCCTCGGCCTCCCAAAGTGCTGGGATTACAGGCTTGAGCTACCACACCCGGCCTGAGATACTCTTATTAAACATTCTCCTAGTTTTGCCTTTATTGGTTATTACCAAAAGTTTTGTCATGACATTTAAGTAAAAAGTTTCAATGAGCCAGTTGATTCTTAAATATTAATTACATCCAGTTTTTTAATAAACTAAATAAGATCTCTATTTTTATTTTAGGCCTTTCGTGAAGGATCTAGAAAGTCATCAAGAGTTAAGGTAAATACGTTATATTTAAGGTGTTATTTTCAGCTGTCAGTTATTCAGGAGCTTACTAAATACTTGCTTGTCCATATCTTAACATTCTCTTCGTTGTGTGCCATTTCATTGTTTATTATCTTTACCTGAAGATGGGACCTTGGAGAGTTCTAACTGAATTAGTAATCTACTCTTGTAGGTTTCTTTGTTTTTTAGTTGGGCTCTCTGTCACCCAGGCTGGAGTGCAGTGGCACAGTCACAGCCTCGACCTCCTGGTCTCAGGCTGTCCTCTTTCCTTGGCCTTCTAAAGTGCTGAGATTACAGACATGAGCCACTGTACCTGACCCTTGTAGTTTGTTAACACTTAAAACACTAATAAAAAGGGGATAGTATATAAGCAGTTTCTAATATTATAATTTTGGGAGCTTTGAATTTCATTTATCACTGCAGTCCATGTCTCCAGTACCATTTTGTATTACTTAGGAGTGCAGAATCACATCTGAAACTTGAAAAGTTGCTCTTTTGTGTAGTTGGGATTCTAGAGAGTTAAATCAGTGTCAGACTAAAAATCATCACCGATAGAACCACCATATAAATATAGACTCGTCACATGTACCTTAAATTAAGATATGTCCTCAATTTTTTAGATACTAAAATTGCTGAGAGAATTAGGGCTCCCTACCTTTGTCTCCCCCTAAAACATAGGTTTGTGTTGGGTCAGCTGTGTGGTATTGGGTAGTAAATGATAACAGATTTCTTAAATTGTCAAATATTAAATAAAACGTGGGGGCCGGGCTCGGTGGCTCAGCCTGTAATCCTGTGCTTTGGGAGGCCGAGGTGAGTGAATTACCTGAGCCTGTGGGTTCGAGACCCGCCTGGGCAACTTGGCGAGACCTCATCTCTATAATAAATCAAAAAAATTAGCCGGGTGTGTAGCATGTGCCTGTAGTTCCAGCTACCTGGAAGGCTTAGGTGGAAGGATCGGCGGAGCCCAGCAGGTCGAGGCTGCAGTGGCCGGAGCAGCCACTGCACTCTAGTCTGGGTGACAGAGTGAGACTCCAACTCAAATAAATAAATAAATAAATAAATAAAATAAATAAATAAAACGTGGGCAGCGTGATAGTATATCTGTTGTCCCTGCAGTATAATTATAATAATTATTCATTATTTGCATTTCTGGAAAACAAACGATTAAATAGCAGTCCAGTGATGATTATTTAGTTTTCTAATTCTTTCTCAAGAATGTTAATACTTGGTGTCACTCAATGTACTGCAAGTCAAGAGTTTCATAAAGTGTTCTTTATATGCTAACATTGAAGATTTTATTTCTTATCATGTTAACTTGGATTTGCGGAAATTGCTCTCACACAGAAGAAAGAGGTCTGAATTTTTTTTTTTTGAGGCTGGAGTACAGTGGCATGATCACAGCTCAGTGCAGCCTCGACCTCCTGTACTCAGGTGATCTTTCTACCTCAGCCTCTAAGTAGCTGAGAATGTCTGGCTAATTTTTAAATGTTTTTGTAGAGGTGGAGTCTCATCATGTTGCCTGGGCCAATCTCGAACTCCTGGGCTCAATCAGTCCTCCTTCCTCAGCCTTCCAAAGTGCTGGGATTACATGAACCACCATGCCCTGTCTGAAAAAATTTTTTGATTAAGCTGTTGGAACTGTTGATACTCTTAACAGTCTCCCTTCTTCCCGATATATCTAATAACCTCAATACCCTACAGGCTAAATGAGGAAGGAGCATCTTTTACTTAACTGATACTCTACTTTATTGCATAATGAAGTGACCAGGGACATAAAATTTAAAAAAAATTTTGTGCATCTTAAAAAGTATATTTTTCTTAATTTGAAGATAGCTTTATATAATTATTACTACAATAAGTAATTCTGTAGTGATTTCATATGGTTCAAGTGATATAGAAGAACTGTATTTAAAGATATACCAGGTCAGTAGAGGAGTTTCTTTTGAACCCAAAAAGAAATAAAAATTTTAAAACTGAGTAGATTTATTTAATAAAGCAGAAAAAAGCTTTAATATGAAATAACATCTCATTTGTATAAAAATCTATTCTTTTTCAAATGGTCATCATAATGCAGAATATATGTATAAAAATAAGCCTACCCCCATCAAATAGTTGAGCAACTTACTACAGTTTATACTTTGTTTTAGAAAACAATGATTCTCTTTGTAATAAAGATTGGTCACTCATGGAGATGGACTGATGATAAATTTTATTAATGTGTTACTGTGCATATGTACGTGTCTAACAGGATATATACAGATCTTTATGAAAGCTATATTTGATATTAAAATTTCACACGTTGTACATATTATAGAATATTTTTTCTTATCAAGGTGTTCAATATCATAGAAAGAAATTATGAGCAGCATTTGCAACTAAATCTATCAGTTTTGTTATAAAACATGTTAAAATTATATCAAAATAAATGTATACTTCATATGCAGCATATGCAGTTCATGTAATAATTGCAGATTTATTCTAGTTAAATAGAACTGTGAACACATAATCGTTCTTGGTTTATTGCTATTAAGTATATACTGGCATTATCTAAAATCAGAAATTTCATATGCTGTCTTTTTTTTTTGAGTTGGAGTCTCACTCTGTCACCCAGGGTGGAGTACAGTGGCACGCTCACGGCCACCTGGGTGTCAACCTGCTGGGCTTCGGCGGTCCTTCCGCCTCAGCCTTCCAAGTAGCCGGAACTGTAGGCGTGTGCTACTGCACCAGCCTAATTTTTGATTTATTGTAGAGACACGGTCTTGCCAAGTTGCCTGGACTGGTCTCGAACCCACGGGCTCAGGCAGTCCACTCACCTTGGCCGCTCAAAGTACTGGGATTACAGACTGAGCCACCGAGCCTGGCCTGCTGTCTTTTTTAAACCATTAACTGACATTGATCTAAAGTTTTAAATATTTGCATTTTTATTGATACATTCCATTTGTCCGCAGTAGTGACAGTGAAGCTTAAATTTCTGCCATTCCAACTTAACTCTTCTGTTTTCCAATTCATATTTGCCTGGCATCCAGGACTAGGCTGCTAATTTATGTTCTTTTACTAGGACCAACTTGGAAAGCCAAACAGTATTTCTAGCTTATTTTGGGTTCTATTATGTAGGTTGCCATTAATGGTGTGTGTGTGTGTGTGTGTGTGTGTAATTACTTAAGTACAGATACTAATGCTTAGTTTGCTGTGATTTTAGGGTTCGGCCCCAGAGATTGATCCTTCATCTGATGGTTCATATTTTGGATGGGAGACAAAAATCAAAGCATGGATGGATCGATACGAAGAAGCAAATAATAACCAGTACAGTGAGGGTGTTCAGAGGGAGGCACAAAGAATAGCTCTGAGATTAGGCAATGGAAATGACAAAAAAGAGATGACTAAATCAGATTTGAATACCAATAATTTGCTTTTCAAACCTCCAGTAGAGGTAAATATATAATTTGTCAAACAATTATAAACAACCCTTTTTATATAATGTAGTTTCAGTTAGTCTGAAAGCAACTAGATGTAATTAATCTCAGCATTTACTCTGATTTTAGAGCCATATACAAAAGAATAAGAAAATTCTGAAATCCGCAAAAGATTTGCCTTCTGATGCACTTATCATTGAATACAGAGGGAAGTTTATGCTGAGAGAACAATTTGAAGCAAATGGATATTTCTTTAAAAGGTATATTCATTTATTTTCTCATGTCCATTTTCTGTAGCTACATATAGAATTTTTTACTATCTTACCTAGATGTTTTGATTATATGTACTTGATTTTTTACATGATAATTTCAGTATTTAAAACTGTGTAGTGTGGTTGAACCAATGATTTTTTTTTTTTCTTTGAGTCAGTGTCTCATTCTGTCACCCAGGCTGGAGTGCAGTGGCACAATCACGGCTCACCACAGCCTCGACCTGCTGGGCTCAGGCGATCTTTTTGCCTCAGCCTCCCAGAGTAGCTGAGACTATAGGCCTGTGTTGCCACACCCAGCTAATTTTTTAATTTTTTTTAGTAAAGATGAGGTCTGTCTCTCAAGCAGTCCTCCGACCTTGGCCTCCCAATGTCCTTAGGTTACAGGCATGAGCCGCTTTGCCCAGCCATACAACTTTTGTACTATAATAAAATATACAACATTGTATAAAAATACAAAGATGTAGTTCTCAGTCTCTTGCCTATGTCTGTCTTGCTGAAAATTCTAAAACAATCCACTTCAACGATAAACCATTAACAATATGGGTTGACTAGATAGAATATTAGTCAGAAACTCTGATTACCTGAGATTTCCAGGAACCTTTTCCATCTAGGAAATTCTTCGTAATATAATAGAGCCTGAAAAGAACAGGGTGACCATAGATAAAAATCCCCCTCCTCTTTAATGGATAGTATTAGATTTGGTTCTATGTTATTGTCACCACTTTCAGTTCCTACTTTGTTGGTATTGGAATAGTTTTGGAGGCCTCATCTTTGGTTTGAGATTTTTATGTGTAATTGATATGATCCACTGAAAGCTATTGCTTCTCTGTGGTCTAGAAATATGTTTATATCTCTGGGGGGATAACATCCCCAGTCTGTGTCCTATAGTTATCAAAAACATTTCTTGTTGTTTATAACTTGAGTTTTTACTTAAGATATGAAAGATACACAAGAATTTTCCCACTAGCAGATTTTATCTGAAACAGGAGTAGCACTTTTAGATACACCAGGAAATACGGACTTCAAAGGCATCGAGTGAATCCTGCAAAGGCAGTAATCACTTTCTTTTATCTTCCTTATAAATCTGAATTTCTACCATCAATTAATAGCTTTTGCTTATATAATTTTGATATAGCTTATAGTGGCAGGTGCCAATATCATTAGCATAAACTAGCATAAGCTAAGAGTGACTTCTGAAGTCAGACTGCCTATATTCAAATCTTGGCTTCATTACTTTTAGAAGTCTCTTAGACTGTATTTTTAAGTTTCTTCTTCAGTTTGCTTCTGAAGAATAATATGCGATTATTAATACTAAAATATTAATAGCTTATTTGTTTCTTTCTTTGTAGACCATACCCTTTTGTTTTATTCTATTCTAAATTTCATGGGTTAGAAATGTGTGTTGATGCAAGGACTTTTGGGAATGAGGCTCGATTCATCAGGCGTTCTTGTACACCTAATGCAGAGGTAAGCTTATAGAAATCTTTTAGGGAGGTGTGAGGGCTGGAGGTATGTGGAATCTGAGTATTAAACATACAACTCTGGTAGTTTAAAACATTTTTAAACTGCTGATGCAATTTTATACTGTCTAGCATCTTTCTGTGATGAAAATTTAGGTGATACTGGCTGTGAAGTGTTTGTTTTGTTTTTTTAGCGAGACATGGGTTTGCTCTATTGCCCAGGCTGGAGTGCAGTGGTATGATTTTGGCTCACTGTAGCCTCAAACTCCTGAACTCAAGCAATCCTCCCACTTCAGCCTTTTGAGTAGCTAGGATTACAGGCATGCACCACCATGCCCAACTAATTTTTTAATTTTTTGTAGCGATGGGGTCTTGCTGTGTTGGCTAGGCAGATCTCGAATTCTTGGCCTCAAGTAATCTTCCTGCTTCAGCCTCTCAAAGTGCTATGATTATAGGCGAGAGCCACTGGCTGACTGAAGTCTTAAAAATCACATTGCACATTGAAGAAATTGTGATGTTTCTTGTAAGAGGAAATATTGGAGTTCTTTCTGTTTATCTTGGAAGCTCTTTATTTATGGGTCAAATATATGCTGTGGTTTGATTAAGTTAGATGACAAAACTAAGAGTATAGATTTTGGAACCAGAGTTAGTAGATTCATGCCTTCTCAGTGACTTACTAACTTTGTAACCTTATCTATGCCTCAGTTTTTTCTGTAAAAAGGTGGTATAAGAATGGAAGAAGTTAATACGTGTAAAGTTCTAGAACAATGTCTGTCATTGAAAAGTACAGTGTTAGCTGTTCCATAACTTGAGTTTAATTAATTGCACCTGAGATGCCATCACTTATAAGACTTCCAATTTCAGAGATGCAAAAAAGGTGAAAAATTAGAATTACTGAAATACAATATTTTGTTTGATGTCACTCTGTGAACTGTAGAGGATGATAGCTGGTATTGGGCAGTACCATACATTTGAAAAACCTTCCCACTTGGTAACCACTGAATTGTAGTCAAGTTGTATTTGTGAAGTACTTTAGAAAGAATAGTTTTCAAAATTGTAGGAGAAGATGCTTCTAAAGGTAGAAAGTAATTTGTAGAATTGTAAAATTATTCTTTAACTTACAGGTGAGACATGAAATTGAAGATGGAACCATACATCTTTACATTTATTCTATACAAAGTATTCCAAAGGGAACTGAAATTACTATTGCCTTTGATTTTGATTATGGGAATTGGTAAGTTCAAGTCTATAAATACGTCATCTGTTGTTTTAAAATAGTTCTTTAATGTCATAATAATTTAGGTGTGGTCACACCTTTTACAGCTTTTTATTTTTATTTACTGTGACAAATTAAAAGTAAATGAAAACAAGAATTTTGGTGTCAGTTTCCATTACATCAGTACTGCTTATTTCTTTTCTAAATTTTTCCTAGTTATTAGTATTTCTCTAATTATTATTATAATGTAAATGTTCACAATAATTATAATTAGTAATTCTAATTCAGCCATTTATCACTAACTTTATGTGAGAATCTTTTTCTTCTTGTATTTTAGGGAATACAATTTTATTCATATAATTTAGTTGTTTGATCAATATGAATTGATAATTTTTCTTTTACCCCTCAAACAAAAGAAATTGTACCAAATTTTTTTTTGCAGTATAAATTAAAAGGGTTTGTTGGAGCTCCTGCAGAGAAACTCTGAGAACTATTCTTCTGAGACATTAGGAAAAACCACGTTAATTCTGACTGCAGTTGATGGCTTGAACAACGTGAGGATTAGAGGAACTGACCCCCTGTGAAGTCCAAAATTCGCACATAACTTTGACTCCCCAAAAACTTTAATAGCCTACTGTTGACTGGAAGTCTTACCAATAACACGAATAGTCAGTTAACACATATTTTGCATTTTTATGAATTATATACTGTATTCTTACAATAAAGTAAACTAGAGAAAAGAAAATGTTATTAAGATATAATGGAAGATGAAATATATTTGCTGTTCATTAAGTGGAAGTGTTTCATTGTAAAGGTCTTAATCTTAACATTAAGTAGACTAAGGAAGAGGAGGGGTTGGTCTTGCTATCTCGGGTGGCAGAGGTGGAAGAGGTAGAGGAAGTGGAAGGGTAGCTTTATGGAAATACATTGTAATTTCTGTCTGACTTTTTTTGCTTTTTAATTTCTCTAAAAAATTTTCTATATGGTGCCAATCAATCCTTCTACCATTTGCTTTAGTTTCAGTGCCTGTATCATAGAAGGGTCCATGACATAAAAGAAATCAAAGGAAGTATTAAATAATTGGAACCCTTCTGCCAGATTGTCTAATGTCAATTTGTTTTCTGGCACTGCTTCTTCTGTGCCTTCTTCCTCATCATGTAGCACTGGTTTGGAAGCACTCACTTGTCTCTATCAAGTTGTCCACTGTTAATTCCTCTGCTATGGTGTCTGTTAGCTCTTGAATTTATCCAAGATGCATATCTTGAAACCCTTCATGCACCCCCAAATTTTTGCCATATCCACAAACTCTTCATGGTCTTTTTTTTTTGAGTTGGAGTCTCACTTTGTTGCCCAGGCTGGAGTGCAGCGGCATGCTCACAAGCCACCGTAGCCTTGACCTGCTGGACTTAGGTGATCTTTCCGTCTCAGCCTTCCAAGTAGCTGGAACTACAGACGCACGCCACCATGCCTGGCTAATTTTTTGTGATTTATTGTAGAGACAAGGTCTCACCAAGTTGCCCAAGCTGTTCTTGAACCTCCAGGCTCAGGCAGTTTTCTTGCCTTGGCCTCCCAAAGTGCTGATATTACGGGCTGAGCCACTGCGCCCCACCGCATGATTTTTTTGATTGGTTCTGTCGTAAGTCCTATGAAATTGTGCACAACATCTGGACACAGTTTTCTCCAGCAGGAATTTATTGTTTTGGGCTTAATGGTTTTCACTGCTTTTTCTCTAATAAAAATGGCATCTTCAGTGTTGCATTCTTTCCAGATTTTCATGATGTTCTCTCCACTGGGGTTCTCTTCATAGTGTTGACAGTCCTTTGCATAGAGTACTCTATACCATAGAGCATAATGAGCCACAAAGGTCTTTATGATCCCCTCATCAAGAGTCTGAATTAGAGATGTTGTGTTTGGGGGCAAGTAGACCACTTGAAGTCTTCAGTGTTGAACACAAAGTGTTATGGGTGGCCAGGGGCATTGTCCAATATCAAAAGAACTTGAAAAGGCAGTCCCTTACAGCCTAGGTACTTCCTGACTTCAGAGACAGAGCATTGATGGAACCAATTCAGACAAAATGTTCTTGTTGTCCAGGTTTTCTTGTACAACCAAAAGACTGACTGCTGGAATTTATCTTTTCCTTCAAGTTTCGGGAGCTAACAGCTTTACAGATGATAGTCCCGATCATAAACCCGAATGCATGTGCATCAAACAGTGGAGTTAGCCTGTTCTTGTCTTAAATCCTAGTCCTTGCTTCTCTTTCAAACTAATAAATGTCTTTGTGAATTTTTTTCCCCCCCAGAACAGGGCACTTTTTTTTTTTTTAATTGACGTCTCTATCACCCAGGCTGGAGTGCAGTGGCATGGTCACAGCTCCTGCAGCCTCAGCCTGCTGTGCTCAGGTGATCCCTTCCACCTCAGCTTTCCAAGTAGCTGGGACTGCAGGCACACACCAGCATGCTTGACTGACTTTTTAATTTTATTGTGGAGATGAAATCTAGCCATGTTGCCCAGGCTGATCTTGAGCTCCTGGGCTTAGACAGTCCTCTCTCCTCAGCCTCCCAAAGTGATGACAGGCGTGAGCCACCATACCTGGTCAAATAGGGCACTTTCGTCTGCATTAAAAGCCTGTTCACACAGATACCCTTTCTCCTCATTGGTTTTCTTAATGGCTTCTGGAAACTGCTGCCTCTTAGTTGGAAGAAGTTGATTCTCCTATTATCTTGACATTTGTTTTGTTTTGTTTGAGTCAGACTTTCACTCTGTCACCCAAGCTGGAGTGCAGTGGCACAATCACAGCTCATGACAGCCTTGACCTCTGAGTCTCAGGTGATCCTTCTGCCTTAGCCTCCTGAGTAACAGAACACAGGCATGTACCACTACCACGCTTGGCTAGTATTTTGATTTTTTGTGATGGGGGGCAGTGTGTTGTAGAGATGAGGTCTTACATGTTGCCCGGGCTGGTCTTAAATTCCTGAGCTCAAATAATCTTCCTGCCTTAGCCTCCCAAAGTGTTGGGATTACAGGCATGAACCACTGCACCAGGCCTGCCTTGCCATTTCTTAAGCCAAGACCCTTTCTGAGATCATCAAACCCTCTATTGCTGGTATTAAAGTCTCCAGCTTTAGTTCATCTTTCTTCTGCATTAGGTAGTCATTTTAATGGCTTCACTTTTTCTTGAATTATATTGAGTCTATAGGTATGCTTTTCTTATATAGCAATTCCTCACCCACATAAAGCTGCGTTTTCACTACAAAATGAAATGGTATTTTGCAAAAAGTGCAGTGTTTACATACCTACTGGCATAGCTGCAGAGACAGCTCCACAGATTTCCTTTTAATTGTTTTTACAGTGGTACTTATGCTAGATTCATATATCTTGAGATGGCGGGCAACTACAGCTGTAGACCTCAGTCTGCGGTGCCTATCTAGCAATTCAGCTTTTTATCATAATGATATGACTTTTCTCTACATCTTGGAAGCACTTCGGCATCACCAGTGGCACTTCATATAGGTCTCATGGTGTTACTCAAAATTTATTGGATTGCAGTAAACATGATGAAAAATATGTGAAGGCAACGAAAGATCACTTTATAGTGCAATATACTATTTACTATGCGATGAACTGTTCACACTAAGTGGATACTCCCAACACTTGAGCTCATTCCAACAGCAACAGGAAGTGAGTCCAAAATTATTTTGGTAGTATTGAATGTACCACGGTCAGTTTTTTGCAGTTATGACTTAATGCTGCACCTTTGTTTACATTTCTGTTGGCTGTGAATGATGCTATGTATGATGGTCTGTGTGTGCTTTAAGTGTTGATAAATTTTTTGATAATAGATTTCTGTATATTTTATGGTAGTAAATGATAAAATAGACTAATATCTACTTTCTTTTGTATTCAGGACATAACTTTTTCTTAATTTTTTCACTATTTCTAGTCTACTTCATGTTTTTTCAAACTCACAAATCTCCAAAAAAAAATTTCCAATACAGTTATTGAAAAAAAATCCCTATATAAGTGAACCTGCACAGTTCAAGTCTGTGTTTTTCAGTGGTAAACTATACTGAAATTTTCATTTAAATTTTAAAAATTATAATATAAATATAAAAAATAAAATACAAACATTCGTATACTTTCTAAATTAACAAATAAAACATTATCCTTTGTTTAGCAGCCAGATTGCATCTCCCTTCCCTCCTTCACAAACTGCTCTCTTGAATTTGGTTTGTTACTTTAACATTTTACTCTTTCTATATTGACAAATAGTTTCTAAAATTTTGTATATTTTTTAACTTTATGTAAATTGTAGTCTACTGTATTATTTAGTGTTCCTCTTTTCTCATTTATTATGTGAGAGTAAGCTACATTACATGTAGCTCTAGTTCACTTGTTTTCACTGCTTACAGCATTTATCTACTCACTAGCCATGGACCCTTATATTTATTTTTAAGATGCTTATGACTTTTTTTTTTAACATCTCTGCATGTGTACATGCTCTTCATGGCAAGGACATAGGAGTAGACTGCTGGATTGTAAGATGTGTGCAAAGTTTCAGTTGTTACCAGATGTGGGTAAATTACTGTCCAAAGAGGCTTGTACCAGTTTACATTCCTAAGCAATTTAGTTTGCTGCTATGTTTCTTTACTGTAAGACTTTAAAAACTGATGCTGGTTCATGTGGAATGATACATTTTTACATTTTGATTTACCATTTTCCTTGGTTATGGATCTTTTTTTTTTTTTTTTTTGAGTTGGAGTCTCACTCTGTCGCCCAGACTGGAGTGCAGCGGCCGCTCCCGGCCACCGCAGCCTCGACCTGCTGGGCTCCGGCGATCCTTCCACTTCAGCCTTCCGAGTAGTCGGAACTACAGGTGCGCGCTACCGCGCCCGGCTAATTTTTTTGATTTATTGTAGAGATGAGGTTTCACCTGCCCAGGCGGGTCTCGAACCCGCGGGCTCAGGCAATCCACTCAACCTCAGCCTCCCAAGGCGCGGGATTACAGGCTGAGCCACCGAGCCCGGCTGTTATGGATCTTTTTGTATATTCATTTCTGATTTCTCATTTGGATTTCCTCTCTTGTGAATTGCCTGATGATATCTGTCCATTTTTCTGCTGGGTGTTTTTTTCTTGCTTTTTTTTTTTTTTAAGTTGTTTATATTCTGTGTGGTCTTTTGGGTTGTAAGCATTTCAGTTTATTTCCTCCTACTCTGTACTCTTTAAACTTTGTGTAATATCCTTTTAAAGTGCAGTTTTTAAAAATTGTCTATTATATCTTCTCTCATTGAAATCCCTCTTCTTCAGTATGCATCTCTACTGATTACTGCAGTCAGATTTATCATGATAACTAAAGCTTTTCTTGTATTAGCCCTTCTCTGCCAAAAGGTGGAAAATTTAGCATAATGTATCTTTGCCCATTGCTTTGGGAGTCTGTGTATCCCATAGAGCTTAATAATTTGTGCTTTTTATGTCTGTCTGGTTTCAAATCCTAGCTTGGTCACTTACTAGCTATGTAACCTTGGATCAGTATCTTCATCTCTTTGTCCACATTATCTCATGATAATATGAGAATAATAATAATTACTCACCTAGAGTGGATTGCCTGAGCCCGCGGGTTCGAGACCCGCTTGGGCAACTTGGTTGAGACCTCATCTCTACAATAAATCAAAAAAAAAATTAGTTGGGCGTGGTAGCGCACGCCTGTAGTTCCAGCTAATTGGAAGGCTGAGGCAGAAGGATCACCGGAGCCCAGCAGGTCGAGGCTGCGGTGACCGGAAGCGGCCACTGCACTCTAGTCTGGTCGATAGTGAAACTCCAACTCAAAAAAAAAAAAAAATTACTCACCTAAGTGCTTAATAAACCTAAGTTATTGCCATCATTATTATTTGCAGTTCTGTTGTCCTAAAATCAAAGAAAACATCTAGAAGGAGTTTGAATCTAGTATCTGTTAATACCTGATTTGGGAGGATGGAGTTAGGACCATAAATGTTTGTATTCTACCCCTGGTTCTCAGATTTAGGCAGTTGGACTTGTACCTTTCTAGCAGTGTTAAAAGTTAATGAATTAGGAGTATTAGAAACTTAAAAAGTAAGTTGTTTTTATTGTGAACAAACATTTAACTACTTACAACATGCAAAGTGGAAGAAAGGTATTATTAACTGAGATTTGGACCTTTAGCCTGTATCCTGGAGTTAAACTAAGTCTTACCGTTGAAGGTAGAGATAAAGAGGGCAGAGAGTTAAGAAATACTGAAATGACAATCATGTGGGATTCAGAGTCTTACAGACCTGTATCTGAATACCGTCCCTACCACTTCTTAACTGTGTGACTTTGGACAAGATACTAAGCCTCATTGAGTTTTAATCTCATCCATAAAAAGAGAGTAATAATTATCATTACTGTGAAGATGAGAAGAGAGTGCAGCTATTTTTCATGCTTCCATTTGAAAGAGAGAGCACTTAAAAGGGGCAACAGGAAATATTACATTTTTTTAAGGTAGCTTTTTAAAGAATTCTCACTATTGAAATCATTCCTTAAAGTATAAGACAAACTAGTTAAGGTATGATATTTGTTATACCTAGTATTTTTTATTTAGGTCAAATTTCAGGTCAGTATTTTATAAAACTCTGGGACTACTGAAGTAATTATGGCTTCTGCCTTAATGTTATAGTATTGTGTGAAATTCACAGTATCATTTTATTTGAAGGGACTTAAAAGTTTTAATTTATTTCGTTTTTTCTTCTTCTAAACATAATACAGATTGAACATCCCTAGTCTGAAAATAAATCCAGAATCCAAAATACTTCAAAATCCTAAACTTTTTGAGCACTTTGATAATGCCACAAGTAGAAAATTCTATACCTGGCCAGGTGCGGTGGCTCAAGCCTGTAACCTAGCACTTTGGGAGGCTGAGGCGAGAGGATTGCCTGAGCTCAGGGGTTCGAGACCTGCCTGAGCAACATGGCAAGACCTCGTCTCTACAATAAATAAAAATAATAATAAGCTGGGCATGGTAGCATGCCCCTGTAGTTCCAGCTACTTGGAAGGCTGAGGTGGAAGGATTACCTGAGCCCAGCAGGTGGAGGCTGCAGTGGTCGTGAGTGTGCCTCTGCACTCCAGCCTGGGCAACAGAGTGAGACTCCGACTCAAAAAAAAAAAAAGA
Organism: Tarsius wallacei; assembly: GCA_963574415.1. Classification (NCBI taxonomy): domain Eukaryota; kingdom Metazoa; phylum Chordata; class Mammalia; order Primates; family Tarsiidae; genus Tarsius; species Tarsius wallacei. The sequence goes on from CAUYQG010101514.1 coordinate 15,878, forward strand.
AAAAATTCTACACCTGACCTCATGTGACAGGTTGCAGTCATAAATTTGTTTCAGGCACAAATTATTAAGTATACTGTATAAAATTACTTTCAGGCTGTGTGAATAAAGGCATATGTGAAATATGAATGAATTTTACTTTTAGACTTGGGTCCCATCCCCAAGATATATATGTGAACATCCCATAATCCAAAACACTTCTGGTCCTAAGCATTTCAGGTAAGGGGTGTTCAACCTTTGTTATTATAACTTATGACTGAAGGCCCAACAGCTGGTCAGAAATTAACATCATTGTTTTTGTGAGAAAATAAAATTTCTCTTATGATAGTTACCAGGAATATAAACTAGTGAAAAGTAAGGATTGCTTATAATTAGTAAGTACATATAATTTTGTGGAGTTGCAGCTTAAGATGGATTAGGAATTTTCCAGTTTTGTTTTATATCTTGAATAAATATTTAACTTGTTATCTTTCCAGTAAGTACAAGGTGGATTGTGCATGCCTCAAAGAAAATCCAGAGTGCCCTGTTCTAAAACGTAGTTCTGAATCTATGGAAAACATCAATAGTGGTTATGAGACCAGGAGGAAAAAAGGAAAAAAAGACAAAGATATTTCAAAAGAAAAAGATACGCAAAATCAGAATATTACTTTGGATTGTGAAGGAACAACCAACAAAATGAAGAGCCCAGAAACTAAACAGAGAAAGCTTTCTCCTTTGAGACTCTCAGTATCAAATAATCAGGTACTGAACTTTGCTGATTCTTAATAAAGTTGAATAAATAAAGGAAAATAATTAGTCATATTTTAATCTCTTTTTTGTCATATATGCTTGTTTAAAATAGTGGTTAAAGGTCTATTCTGTTATTTAATGAAATGTTTACAGGTATAAAATACAGGTTCTGCCAGAATTTGTACAATATTTCTTCATTTATTAAGAAACAACTCAGCCAACAAATCCTTGCAGAATCAAAGACAAGATTTTCCTAAGACTGGGTAATTTAAAAAAATCTTCCAGATGGCACTTTCCTTATGTTCATAATAAATGTTCTTAAAGTCTTAAGCCATAAAACTTCCTTTCCTTAAATATCTAGACCCAGGTAGTCTTATCAGTTCTGTAAGTGTGTCACAGTCAGTAACAGCAAATAAGATTTTTGAGAGAAAATTCACTAAGAATACATAAGGTAATTTTTAGGGTAGAACCTACACTTTTCTGCTCTACCAAAAGATATTTTGTTATATGTCCTCTAAACAAATAGAAGTTAAAAGGACCATTAAAATGTGAAAATTCAGTTAGATTTTGCTCATCTCCAGGACCCAGTTGTCTGGAAATAATTTCTCTTAAGCTTTTAATTGAACAAATATTTATTGAGTACTTGGTGTTTGCAGGTTTTGTGAAATAATTTATATGTGTTTATTTTTTATTTTTTATTTTTATTTTTGTTTTATTTTATTTTATTTTTTTTATTATTATATTGTGGGGTTATGTGTTTATGTTTTAGGAAAAATATAAACATAAGGCCATGCTACCATGTTTGACCTTTACTGATAAGAACTTTATTGACTAGAAATTTGAAAAGCAAGAGTATTTGATTGCATGATTTTGAAAAGTTTCTTGAATTAGGAAACCAGTTGTAAATCTTAAGTGAATTTAAATAAGCTTGTAGCTTCTACATGTTGAATTGGTTGTGGTTGAAAGATACTGAAACAGTTTGGTCCCTAGTTTATAAGTGGAGTAGTAGTTTCTATAAATAAGTCATTTCCATCTTACAGGAACCAGATTTTATTGATGATATAGAAGAAAAAACTCCTATTAGTAATGAAGTAGAAATGGAATCAGAGGAGCAGATTGCAGAAAGAAAAAGAAAGATGGTAAGTTGGGAAGCCAGCAGTTGCTTTGTGCTATTGCTTGGATTTAGCGAGCTGCTCTTATTGTAATTGCTGCCTTTAGGTGGGCTTTTACATTGCTCTTTGCTTGAAGTTAGCAAATTTGGGGCTCATGATGGTCCACTGAGCATTTTTATTTGACTTTGTCATTACCATTTAAATAATCCCACTAATCTTTTGTGTATTTATTGAACTTTCAATAGAGATTGAAGAATGTATGACATTTAAGAAATGCTTTATGAACATTTTCGAGGCTAAGAACTATAAATAAATTGATGCCACAATTATTGTTCAAAATGTCTTTTATTAGCTTAATGTGTTCTTTCTCTTTATGACTTGAAGTAGAACAAAAATAGAACTTCAAACTTTTCAATATCACTAAATAAATTGCTTATGCAAAAAAAACCCTACAGTTTGGTACCTACTATTTCTATATTCTCATACTATTATAATACAATAAGGTTTTCATTAAAATAAATTTAGGATTTATGTTTCTTGTACTGTTTATTTGCAAATATCAGTATAAAAATTAGAACAAGATACAAATTGATGGTAATTTAGTATTTGATATATCAGTTATATTTGTATATACATATCAGTTAAGGTACCTTAGCATTTGATGTATCAGCTAGTTAAGAATGTATTATGATATACTTTGATTGCCCTAAAATTTGAAAATGACTTTACAAATCAACTGATGGCCTTATTATAGGTTCTCCCCATTCCTCTTTACTTTATATGCTCCCTTGTTTCCTGTTTTCAGGCTGTTTTCCTTGGAATCTCATATGTCACACATTTAAGGGTGGGATCTTTGAAAGTTTGGCCATTGTAGGGCTACTTAATGTGAGTCTGTTTATCACCTTCATGGTTATCTTTCTAAAATGCTGATAATTGTTGATGATCAAAATTGTGAAAACAATACAGAACTGTTTCATCGCCTTAGGATTTCAGCAACGCTGGTCTATTGAGATCAAGTAGTGTTAGAGATAGGAACAAGCAAATACAGGAGAAAATAAAGGCATTTCTGTAACTAAAGGAATGATCTCAAACCTTTTTCAGGATTCAACTATATGTAAGTTACCTGTACATTCTCAAATTATCCATGGTCCTTCTTTAGTATTGATTTTCAGTATTGTCTTGTTCATTCCTCAGTTGACACAGGCTTGTATTTGTACTAATCCTTCAGGGACTCTTAGGAAACTAATTTAGAGTATCACTGGTTTCTGAGGGGCACACATATCTGATGGCAGGAAACTCTTTTGTAACTAACAGTAAGGGCTATAAAAACCACTTTGGGGGAAAACAAACACTGGGGGAAAAAAACCCCAAAACTTTGTTTTATGTTTATGTAATAATTTTTAAGTTTTGTGGCTATAGGGCTACTTTAAAAATACATCCTATCAGTGCTGAAAAAGTTAGTGGAACTTAGGACATTCTAATTTCCAGATAAAAAGGAAAATTGGATACCTAATGTTAAACTTGGTGGAATTTGGAAAATATGCCCTGCTGAAATATCGGTTGGGAGAGCGTTAGACTGAAGAAATGTATCTATGTATTGACTTGGAATTTTTGATCCTGATTTTGCTTATTAGTATGCTATAGTAAAATGAAGGATACTTCAAAGTTTTAATATCCATTTTGGTATCCATTCTGCCACTAAGGTTGCTATGAAGCTGGATATTTTTATGGGAATTAAATGTGGAAAACTTGAAAAGTGTAAATGTTTACAATTTGGTTTTTTGAAAGGATATGAAATAAAAATTTAAAAATCCTTGGCTCCTTGACCCATAGTCCTCAAAGTCATTGTAATGTTATTATTTCTTATTTGCTTTGATGTTTGAATTATAATATTTTTTTGATGTATTCAAATATGCAGAATGCAAAAGCATGCATCCTAAGATTCCTAAGCAGTTAGCACCCCCCACCCCTGCCAAAGTATTACTACTGTATTTGGTTTTGAAAAGTTTAAATATAAATCACCCTCTATTTTTCTAGTCTTTGTTTTTTATATTGGTTATGTTAACATCAGTGGTCAGAAAGATAAGTTCAGATTTAAAACTTGCAATTAAAAAAGGGACAACTAGCCGGGCTCGGTGGCTCATCCTGTAATCCCGCGCCTTTGGGAGGCTGAGGTGAGTGGATTGCCTGAGCCCGCGGGTTCGAGACCCACCTGGGCAAGCGAGACCTCATCTCTACAATAAATCAAAAAATCAGCCGGGTGTGGTAGCGCGCACCTGTAGTTCCAGCTACTTGGAGGGCTGAGGCGGAAGGATCACCGGAGCCCAGCAGGTCGAGGCTGCGGTGGCCGGGAGCGGCCACTGCACTCCAGTCTGGGCGACAGAGTGAGACTCCAACTCAAAAAAATAAAAAATAAAAATAAATAAAAATAAATAATAAATTTT